>CAJUYI010000522.1:34180-56463 GCA_910591695.1 Galerucella pusilla
AAATTCTTTATTTTACTTTTTATAACAAAGTGAATAACAAAACTAACACCAGATAAAAAAATAAGTTTGACATAAACGTCAAATTAAAAATCAACGAACTGTCATCACTCGACAATATCGAAACGTTTTACCATAGTAGCGGAATCAAGGTAGATTGTATTATAAAAGAGAGATTGGAAAAATGAAAACAAAATGGACGTCAGGGACCGGCAATAGTAATTCACGTTACAAGACCGGAAAGTAGTGTTTTTCAGGTCGAAACAAACAGATTCCAGGGCGAGACATAGGCGATATTTCAATACTTCCTGAACTCAAAAGCGTTGTAAATTCGGCTATACTCAATGAAAAATAATTCTTGTGTTGGGATTATTTTAGAAATGTCAAGTTTGGAAGTGATATTCAAATTTGGATGTGACGTTTGGTTTCGCAGCCGTTGCTATGGGTAACGGCCGCGAAATTGAATTCCGCGGACTCTGCTGAGTACGCGAAATATTGTCTTCGCGTGCAGTTGCACGAAATGCCTAGGCCGCGAAATACCTTTTTAACGTACCGAAGGAACAGTTATCACCGAGGCCGCTTGCGGCCGAAGCTAGATAATCTTGAGGACGTTGAAAAGTTTCGCGGCCATGACACACACACACACACTATTTTTCGTGCAATAGTTACAGTTATCAAACTAGTTAATTGTAAATGAATATATTATTGCTCTGAAATCAGCAGCTGTTCAATTTATTTAACAATGTCACCGCGTGCGATTGAAATGATGTGTTTCAATATAACAAAATATTTTGACAGTTCTTGCCAAAACGCAAAATGTCCGATACTGATAGAGATATTTCAGTAGGTACCTTCTACTCCTCCTGAACTCGAAAGCGTTGTCAACTCAATAAAAATAATGATAATAATAAATAATCCTTGTCTTTGTAGTATTTTAGAAATGTCAAATTTGGAAGTGACGTTTGGTTTTGCAGCCGTTGCTATGGGTAACGGCCGCGAAATTGAATTTCGCGGACTCTGCTGAGAACGGGAAATACTGACTCATTTTTCAGTTTTTTTTTAGTTTCAGGACGTATGTAAAAGGGAAGAAGTACAGAAATTACTATGAACACCTATTCTGGAATGTTAAAAAGAATAGGGAAAGGAATATTCTCAGGCAAAGTCATTCAGGCCAATAACTGTCGTCTTTCATGCTGAAGATAATGGAGAAGCTGATAGGCATATTAGGGAAAACTTTCTCATTGAAAGACCACTACATTATAACCAACCTTTCTATTAATTGGGAGAATCCTGTGAAACAGCCTTATACCATCCGGTGTCGAAAATTGAGACTGTCCCGGGAAATCAAGAAATAGCTCTCGGAGTATATAGAAGGAGCGTTCGACCGTACCTGTTGATTCCATGATAGCTGCTGTGCCAAGACATGGAGCAGACGACACTACATCTCGGTGGATGAAAAACATGTTTTTCAACAAGGCAGCAGCGGCAAACTTATTCCATTAAAATCCCAATAATAAAAGTATGCCAACAGAAAGGAGACTTATGACCTTTGCTGTGGAATCTCGTCATAGATGAACTTCTAGAAGAATTGTACAGGGAGAGGCTATACATCCATGAGTATTTAGGTGATCTGACAATACTTGAACTAGGAAAATATCCTGGTGTTATATAGAACCTGATGCAACAAGCTCTGTAAACGGTGGAAAAATGGGGTAGGAGGGAGTGCCTGATGTTGAATCCTGCAAAAACAGCGCTCATTCTCTTCACTGGGAAAGGGATGCTTTATAGACTAGAATTGCCTCTCCAACGTACAGCTGTGTCTAAATAAACAAATCTTATCGAACAACCACTATTCCATCTAACATCCACCATATTCCTCAGATACATCTCCTCGCGAGTCAAATTACCACTTCGAGGTACCCATTGTATGAGATATCAACAGAAAAAAGTTTTCCTTGAAATTGTTCCTAAACTAAAAACCTATTATGTATTGTGTAACAAACTTTCAGTTTATCTAACAAGTGCACACCAATTTCAGTAGTACACTCCATTCATCAAGGAACTAAGTTTCCGAGAAATGGCAATTTCTCATGGCGACATACACAGATGTTCTTTGTCGATGTTACGCCCAGTGCTTACAAATGCCTGGATGTCGTCTCTTTCAGTTAACAATTCAATAACTGAGAGATATATGTTACGCCTTTAAAAGCTTTTGTACTAATTACTGTCATTAGTACTTAACCCAATATGCAATGTTACTTTTCGAGGTATTGTTACTCTCGACTAAACATGAGACTGAGAAAACTCAAAACTTTGGTAGTTAAATTAGGAGTATTTGAGTGTAAATGTGAAAAAAAACTCATTGGGGCAAAATTCCATTATCAATGTTCATTAAATTACTCATATTTTTAAAATCTACTTACTTCCAAATTAATATAACTGCTATAAATACAAGAAGTCCAAGAAGTATGGAACACAAAACTATCACAGCCGATGTCTGGAGAGATGGACTACTCCGATAACTAGCGTCGATTAACTGAAACAAAAAATATTTTAATTATATCAGTCACACTAGAATATACTACTATAATAGGCAGACTCATCCAATCACTATTATAGACAGAAAACAGCATCTAAATCATTTTCCGTTACGGAAAACTTTTGGAGAGTTCAGTGACGTGAGCAGTATTAATCTATAAAGAGTATTCGAGTGACTTTCATCTTATATAACAGGTAGCAACCAAACCATTTATTCCTCAAGAAGAAGAAAGCTTCATTCCGATACTTGTGGAATGTAAGCCACTATCACTATAGGATGCCAGGGCACAACACCTGGAGGACTACTTGCCTAAACTGAAGCCTGCGGAAATAACGCTTTTTTGCTTATTTCAGAAATGTGTTGTTTATAAAACGCCTTTGTGATTATATTTTCGTAAGATATAATTATTTTGGTTTCAGCATATGTGTAAATTAGATTTTTTTGTATTTTAGTGTGTATTGGTTGACAACAATTCCAACGGAAATTAACGGATTGTAAATCTGCGTGGTGCCCTTTGTTTGTTCTTCATACAATAAATCAAAAACCAAGAGAGCGTTTCCTCGACGAACATCTCATTTCGAAATGATAAAATCATTTGAACAACGTTGGCTGGATGTCCTATAGGATAGGAGGCCATTGTAATTTAGAAGAAGAAGAAGAAGAAAATCATTTAAAGTGAATCGCCAAACGTCAATATCGACCGCTAGTATCTAAAACAAACTTTTAGAAACATTTACTGTCTTATTAATAAAAATTTCTTACTCCGCCCTTACTCCTAGATTAGTCAGAGACTAGTTACTCTGAGACTAGCGTAGGTTTAAAGAAGTGATATAATTGCTATTAATAAACTCCGACTAAGGAGGTAATAGTTACTCTTTCCTTATTACTGGGTTTTGACATGACTTAAGGAAGATTCACAGTTGTATGGTAGGAATTGACCAATAAAGTGACGTTATGGTGACATCTGTTCTGTTTTTTATTGTGACATGTGTCAGTGCTCTGTTCATTCATTTCAAAAATAGTTATCCCATAATTATCTCTCAATTTGTATTTTGTGTTCAAAGTGGTATTTCCGAATTTTCTTCACGTTTTTTATTGTTAATACCTTCTGTTCTGTTGAAAAACTCACTCTTACTCAAATTGAAGGAATCAAAAAAAGGCGTGCTGAGAACAAACTCCAGATTACTATACAACGCAAAGAACATGATATATTTTTGCAACAAAAAGAAAAGGAAAAAGTAAATGAAAACTGATAAAAAATTTTATTTTTAATTTTATAGCTTTCAATTCCTCTTCTAACAATGTTTTTAAGGGATTAGCCCGAATTTTATAAAATTAAATTTTTCTGATTGGACGAATATTCTCTGCTTCTTCCAATCCTTCCATAATTCTCAAATCATCCGAATAATAATATCATCCTTCCATCGCAAAATAATTACTACTCACTGAACCAAAGCAATTACTCAATAAATATACATAATTGATAAAAATAAACTGAATAATAATACGAACTGATAATGCAAAAACGACAAACTAAATTTCGAATTAGGATATGACATTTATAATACCACAATTGACAGTTCAACAAAACTAAGGTTATATTTATTCGTAGGTTATTCCGAGCTTAAACTACCTATTTCCTTGGATTAAAATTATTACCAAAGTTAGTCCCAGACTAACCTCGGAGTAGCCTATTCCTTGTCTAATATGAGTTTATTAATAGCGTATCTGTCAAACTGATGGTTTAAGCATGGAATAAAGTTAGTCTCAGGTTACTCCGTGTTTATTAATAAGACCGTTAGTGATTGTAGATACTATTTTTGCGGAAATTACTTTGTTTAAAATGCTCTAGGTCTAGGGTATGTAGTGTAGATTGAAAATGGAATAGGAAGATACATATTTAAACTCTCTGAGAGAAGATTGTAACGTTTCACATTATTTAGTCGGCTTATAAAATGGACGTACGTTGAAAAACGTGTTCTACTCAAGAACTAGCGATTAACTAGCGAAAAACTAGCGATAAACGTTCCATTATCGAAATTATGTATATTGTTGTGTAGTCGTGTTATTTCATATCAATAAAATCCTTTATTGTACTTTATTTGGTTGTAAGGGTCCACATGGTCTTTCTATAATATTTTTAACGTTTATTTGCACGAACGTAATGTCTTTTTACAGTATATACTAAATTCTGAAATTATCTAATTTAATAATCTTTTACGATCAATAATTTTTGTCATTGAAAATAGATAGCTTAATAAGTGAAGTGAATAAAGGACATTCACCACATAATTGAACATTGCTCTCATAACTATTTTTATAGTGATATAAGACATTATCACACTATTATCGACGCAGTGAAACTTTGAGGTAGTCTTGCTATGATATAATTTTGTTTATAAAGGCGTAAATTGACTATCCAGTAACTTCAGAATTATTGGAACATAAACGGTTATATTTAATGATGTAAATGGCGGTATAAGGTTATTTTCATAACATAATTTGAATGTTATGAAACATAAGTCTTTGCGATTGGACAATCACCCATAATCATTATGAGAAAAAGCGAACTCGAAGATTTAAATCTAAATTAGTGCTTTTCGCAATACTATTTTTCTTCTTTTACCGAGTAATTTACGGTAATTTATCTCGCAATTCCAATTTCCATTTAAAAACAAATCCTACAATTGATCTGATTTGAAAAATATAAATTGGATCATTCCAAATATTCTTCATTCGAGTTTCAGGAGAGAAATTAGGAGAAAACAGAACGAAAAATTTCATGATTGGTCGAAAGTTGAAAAACATGGTTTTAAATTTCGGAAAAAAATCAATCTTATTTTACCTCCCTTATCTGGTAACCGGTTTAGTAAATTAACTTGTTAATTGAAAAGCTGTAGGCAACATCTACTAATTAACTAAACTAGAAATAGAGATAAACAGATGAGATGCTACATGAAACTTATATAACTTTGTTAAATTACCAATTATACTTAGTTTAAAAATTTTAATTATATTTCAGAAGTGTGTTCTATGCTCTATGGTATTAAAGGTTTGTGCTGCAACATTCTTGACTCTTACATATCGGAACTTAATTAAAAATAACAGCAATTATATTTATACGGTAGGGGGAAAATTATTAAACACAACTTTCGATGTTTGCATTCTATAATAAATCCTCCTTAAGATGTATTTCGATTAGGCAAAAATGCGTGAAATGGTATTTGACTGGAAAGGAAGTGGAAAATTTGTTTGTATGTGGATATCTGTCGACGAAAAACAGTTACTAGGAATAGAACGTTCACAAGTTTTCATAGTCTCGGGTACAAAGTGGTCAGTAGGTATACTTTTAGTATGAAAGAAAAAAAAGTATGAATATTAGTGTGAGTATAAGTATAAGTCGGTCATGCAATACAGGAATTTAAAAAAAAAATAGATATCACCTTGGCCATATTGATTTTCACTCCCCACTATTATTTATAGTGGTAAAACGTTAAATTCAAAATGAGGATGCAGTGGGGTGGAACTTTTGCAAACTTTTTATTCGATTCTGGAAATTATTTGTATCGAAATCTTTCGAGCAAATGAAACGGAGAAAAAAGCCAATTGATTTTGCACCTGGAGATCTCCTTAGCTGGCTCATGAAAAATTACATTTCAGCCAATAGGTATCTTGGAATAGATATGTTACGTTTTCCAAGTACAATTAAACATGGAACTGAATATAGGGTAATTACGTCGGATACACCATTTTAATTTTGAAAGAAACTTTTATAGGTACCTATATTCCGGAATATTTTCAGAATATTCACTTAGTAACTGTTATAGCTGACACAGGATTTGAAAGTTACATCTTTTACCACAACGATGTAATCCGCCGATGTCAGAAGTTTGTGCAGCTCGGTTTAAAAAGTGTGCTTCAATAAAAAAGTTTATGTTGAAAATCTTCAACAAAGCCAGCTAAATTCACATCTATTTGAAAGCAAGTCCAACTATTGTACACCTACTGTATCGATAAAAAAAATTCCCGCGTTAATCTTGACAATGTATATGACCAAAACACTTATTGTCCGTGTGTGGCCCCATCCGCACGACATTGTCCTCCGTCGTGTATGACAAGCTGATGTGATCACACACGCTGTCTATTCCAGATTCTGTGTGCGACAGCTTTTGTAATCAACTGGCTAATTTTTTAAGCCGACATTCATACTCCATCTTACGTAATCTTGAATATTCTTTCCGAGAGCGACTGAAATTCGGCCCAATTATTCCTCCTCGTCTCTTACAGAGAATCTACTAAAAATTTGATCAATAATTTGTTTTTAATAACTAGATGTTCATCACAAGAAGATCAACTTTTGTTAAATTGATCGAATAATTCCTCAATAACTATGGGGAACATGTTATCATTTAGATAACTGAATTTTTCAGGAAAAATACTAACATCGGTTCTGAATCTCTCTTATATTATAGACCTGAAGCTAATAGGGTTTTTGCCTGTATTATAGGCACAACGCCGAGGCTTTGGGAATTGATAGACAACGTTATTTCCTACTTTAACTCTTGTTTTATGTGGTCAAGGAGGTCACCAAAGTCCGCGAACTCAATATGCAATAATATGCATTATGGCGCCACTTCAGGACTGCCATACTGACCGAAACGTAGTTTTTCCACTGTGGACATCGATCATGGGCCCCGCGATGCTGCTTCGTGATCTTTGGTAACAATGAACACTGTAGAACAAAGATTTCAAAACGTCATACCTCTGGGGCGTTGCCAAATGGCCGCCCTAATGGGACAAACGTCATTTTTAACAATGAAGATGTATAATAGGCTCCACCATGGAAATATAGCTCCTTTGTTCATTTTCATGTCCCGAAGAAAGTTCTAAAAGCGCCATTCCGATGCTATGTGACCAACGTCAGATATTGGCTTCCAAAGTTGTCACATTTTTATAGGTTGAGTGATTTAAAGGTACCACTGCTTTTCCGACTTTTTTATGTGTATTTTTAAGTATAAAGCACGAATATATAACTGGTATAATATTTAATGGTATAAGTAGAACACGTTGGTGGAATTATCTATAACAGCGGCCGTAGCTGCTCCGACGCGGTTCCTCCTACACTCACGCCGCTCCATTGTAGGAACTGACTGACAAACTTGTTGTGTATTAATAACAAACTCGAGTAATATCCCTAGTCAAATTAAGTTGATTGGATTTTCTATGGATGTGAGATATAATCTTAAACAACTTACCAAACTTCAATGTCGCCCTAATCTAATGGACAAACTAATATCCGAACTTTACCGTTTAATCTTGTCTTTGTCTGAAAATGGGAAGATGGTAGTTTTTGAAGAGGATACGATAAAAATTAGTGATATATATAGTCTTATCTAAACTACTTAAGAAAATTGCATATAAATGAGCTTAAAAATTATCGGACGGAAAAGCCCTTCTGGAATTACTTGTACCTTTGGTCGCTTGTTGCTTTTGCAGTTTTTATATTTTCGTCGACGTATCTGTATCACAATAGTTTTATTCAAATCAGTTACCACTATTCCGGACACGGTTCTGTGAATGAATGAACAGTTCTATGGAATTCAAAACAGCAAAACGTAGATATATTGCAAATTTAATATAACTTTCGACGTAAATGACTCCAATAATAGTGTATTCATTAACTTTTGGCGATAATCTTAATTATTATCAATTTTGAAATATTGAGTTAATCAATAAACTTCATTTTCTACCACTTTTGTTTGAAACTTTTTCACCTAATGTCCATACTTTTTGGAGATATAGGACGTGTAAAGTAGAAATGGCGACGCTCGGCGGGTGACGAGACCGTTTTTTGTTTCTTAAATAAGGGACGAAATAAAATAAAAGAAAGTTCGTCACTATTGCAAGTGAAGAAATGAACTATTAATTGTTAAGTACATAAGCAATCGGGATATTTTTTTCATTTGTTGAATTTCTACCAATATATCAAACATTGAATGTCATATAGATCAAAAAGTATGGACATTAGAAAAAAGTTGCAGAGATTAAATAGATGCATTTTATTGATAAATCCAATATTTTAAGAGTTATCGGCCGAGAGATAAGAGCTGGTTAATTAAATTTGCTCATGAATCGTAAACGGTAAGTTTAACAAAAAAAAGTTTACAGAAAACAAAAGGTGTCAAATTCCATTCTCTACGCTAATAATTGTTTCAAGGACCTTTGCACTGAAGTGCAAAGTTCCCGGGATATCGGTAGAAAAGGTTTTTCGAAGATGGCGCCTGAAGAACCACAGGAATTTGTCAGAATTTTGTGATTTTATACTAAGTAAGTGTTCGTAAGTGTTCCTAAGCCTCACAAGAAAAAATTGGATCGGAAATTCTATAGTTACTGGCCTAAGTCATCTTCGATTTATCCTAATTAACGGTTTTACATAAACGATAGAATCTATTAGATATACCAATCATATTCCACACCAGTTATCCAATTAACAGTAACAGAACAATTCTGCCAACTCTATTGAAGTTGTATTGGTGCATTCGTCCTTGTAGATCTCATTAGTAGTCAGCATCGAGCAACTCCTAAATCATAGCGAAATTAATTACGTTTTCATTCCCGTTATCAAGTAATACACAAATCACGTCTCTACTATCTGTTACTGCTCGATTTTGATAGAAATAACTGGTCTTATCAACAGATAGCGCTCTTGTACTGTATCTATCTGGTGTACCGTGACAGTTACAAATTCGGAATATTTATTGCTGCTGATTAAACGCATTAGTTGATGCATTTCAATGCGATGTGAAATGAAAATACATTGGAATAAAGTCGATAATTCATAGAAAAAAATTATGAAGCTGAGACGTTTTTGAATAAATATTCATTTTAGACCATGAAAAACATTATTTTATATTACCCATATTCTTTTGTTTTGTTAATGACTTTGAATTTCCATGGCCGTAATTTTTAATCAAATTGGGTTTGGCAGCCATCGAAATAAGATAACCCAGTGAATTTTAACGAGAATTGGAAAATGTGAATTCTAACGAAAATTGAAATAGTGAATTCCTTGGTGAATTCAATATGTTGATAGGCCATTATTTTTTGCGTAAGAAACCATTACCGAAACCAAGGGTATGCTGTTTTGCTGTTGTATCTTGGTGATTATCTATAAACCTGAATATTCTTTTCTGACAACAATGAAGTGTTTGGAGCCCAACCTGTTTCTGATTATTGTTATTCTTTGTCCTTCATTCGATGGGGCCTTTGTTTTGAATTTTCCCGATGAATCCACAAAACCATCCGTTGGAGTATCATCGGTGTGATACTATGTTATTTTAGCAGCCAAATATTTTGGTTGTAAAATCATCATTCTATTCTCTTCGCTTTTAAAAGAAACGAGTACGATACTGTGATATTATTATTGGAATAACGACTACCTGCTATGGGTTTTGGTTCATATCAGGTTAACATAAGTCGAAACGAAATATCTTGGAAAGAAGTATACCAAAGAATGCCAAGGTGGGTCAGCCGGTCAAATACACAGTTTTTTGGGAAGCCAGCGATTTCATTCACCATTAGAAAAGAAAAACATTACCAGCGAATATTATTCAGAGCTTTCAGACAGATTCGTTATTGATTTGCAGCAAAGACCATGACCTAAATCCATAAATTGGACTCTCTATAGATTTAACCCCTTTAACTATTTCCTGTTACCAAACCTGAACAGATAGCTGGGCGGTAAAAGATAAAAATTTGTATTTAAATTCAACATAGCTGTCAAACATGAACTAAATGACGTGCTGCATTTAAAGCGGTGCACGCGAATTCCCGTCCGACACTTGCAGGTATCTTAATCCCGCACTCGAATAACCGTCCAGTTTATTTAATCAGTTCTGTTATCGGGCCTGCCCTAATAGCTTACCCTGGCGGGGTTAGGTTAGGTTAGGTGTCTTATTATTCCTGAAATAAATGTACAAATACCTTTACCATTTAATTTATTTGATATTTCCTTAATCTCCTTAATTTTGTGTTTATCTTGTTGCGCGCAATTCGGCTCCTGATTTTGGTGTTGTTAACCGTATTCAGGTAGAAAATGACCGCTGCGCGCAACTCATCCCTGCCCAAATAAACACCTTTTAAACAGTTTTCACCCTGACGGGAACTCGAGTGACAGCTTAACGTACCCTAATCATGACACAGGTAGAGTGGTTATTCTGACGGGAATTCGAGTGCGTCCTTTAAAGTTGCTGACTTCAAATCAAATCAAATTAGACTCAAATTAGCTCACTAGTAAATCTCATGAAAATTTTGCATCCCGTTTATTTCTTGTTCGTTTGCACGAACCGTAAACAGCGCATTCTGTTTATACATAGTTTTTTTTAAATTAATCTAATTGGCAAAAAATGTATGACTGTTGCATGTTGAAATCTACCGTGAAAAATGATTAACTTGACTAGAAATGCTTCATTTTGTTTCATAAAACTTTCAGTCTCCCTCTCTTTCCCGCACCCGGTCATAAATTACGACAAGGCCCATTTACCGAAGTTTATATTCCACGGTCGATTATGTACACAGTAGGTATTTAAATTATTTTTATTTGGGCGCAGGTTTGTTAGTGACGCCTTTTGGCGCATCGGTTAAATATTTATACGCTAAAATTACACATCCTGTAAACATAACTTTTAGCTGGTAGAAATATTCATTCATATTTTTTGTAGCGAAGTAAAATCTTGCAGCATATTAACTAGCAGAATATTCAAGCAAATGTAAGCAAGGAATACATCTAAACTAACGATAAGAGTGAATGCTTTGGATAAAACGTAGATTGTTATTATTTTAAACGATGCAATTACAGGCTGGATCGAGCGAACACCAAATTCGAAAAAGTTTCATGTACACTCTTTGCACTACTCAAGTGCAAAGAGTGTACGCTGATGAAACTAGAAATGCCCACTAGAGTTAGTTTAAAACATCACACCCATGGTTCTGCTAGGTTGATATTAAGCTAGCAGAACCACTTTTTACCTGATCAACTTTCGAAACAACTAATACCTCCATAATGTTTCGCTAATTTATCGCTCTTTTGTTACCATAATAAAAAATTTGTCACTCCTCGTTTTTTCAAAAAGTCTAAGAATTTGATAAGCGTATACGAGTTTACATGTGCCGATGAACCAAGCGATGAACTTCATATTCATCTTTTGGACAAAAACCATAACTTGCCGCTAATTTATCATCCATAATCAGAAATTGGTTGCACGTTGTTTTTTTAAACCATAACTTTATTAATAAATATGACGAATTACTTTGTACGAAGATTTACTACTATAATTCATAGCTAATTTAATTTGTCAGATTTAGGGTAATAAAGGGTAGGTAGGTATAAATTAGATTTTTTATCTACAACTGTCATATAACGGATACGATTTGACACTATTTTCAGTGCCATAATGACGTATATTACCGCACTAGTGCATTTTTGAATACATTACCGCACTAGTGCGATAATAAGAATCTAGAGAAATATTAATACCAGAATTAAATATTTAAAATAACACTGGAAGTTGCATTTTCAATGTCCGAAAGGAGATTGTCAATGTCAATGCCTTTCAAACGAGATATCACTTGCCATAAGGTACTATTTAAAATTATTGGTCAGAGGGCACTGTGACGTAATCTATTACTATTACGTCACCTGTTACCATTCGTAGAGAAGTTTACAACACTATATTTTCACCCTCCAAATTTTATTATTGTAAGTGTAGCCGTTCAAAAGATACGAGGGGGGAGAGGACTTTTGAATAGCACTGTATAAACAATTTAATGGGTAATGTTTTTATTAAATAATTCGACTTACGATATTTGTTTATTTATGAATAACAACATAAAACTGTAGGCTTTGTAATCAATCCCATTAATGGTAATAAAAATGCCTTCCTGTTAAAAAGTTTTGTGAAAGATATAAAGTGTTTACAATATTTCAACTTATTAACTTCATAAATTTTATATAATTATTCAATATAAATAATTACGTGGGGATGACATTTGAATTTTTTTGGAGTGTGAGTTCTTTGTCCTTCAAATTATTCATTTCATTGAAGACATTTCCTCTTGGTGCTATCCCAGTGTAGTGCCCCATTATTACATTTTCATTTCTCCTGGTATTGTATAGATTCTTGAACTCTAGAACTCCCAACAAACTATACATTTTTTGGCTATCTAGCGGGTCACGAAATTGAATTTCAATATTTTCTAAATGGAACGAAGAGGCTTCTCCGTTACTAAAGTCTATGGGATCAATTAATACTATATCTCCTGAAAAAGTGTCAAATCGTATCCGTTATATGACAGTTGTAGATAAAATAGTATATTATGCAATGAGCACAAAAAGATGCCTATTTTGCACGAGGATGAAATTTGCAGCACGAGCCGAAGGCAAGTGCTGCAATTCATACGAGTGCAAAATGGCCATTTTGTTGCGAGATGCATACTATACTTTTTCTATGACAACATATCGTTCACGTTTAATAGCTACATGCATACATTGCAAAAACTTTGAGAGAAATAAACTGATAATATTTCATTACTCCGAATTCCCCGCTAATGGGCTTTCTATCAGAATTGAAATATGAATTGAAGGAATATGTGAATTTTTTTATTGCTATTTCTAATAGGTACACAGAAATAGAAGCCTATAAATATGTATTTGTAGAAAACAACTATGAAACTACTCGTTACCTTCTAAAACTTTGACAGAAACGATCTGCTGATATTTCGCTGGACGTGATAATTTGACAAGCCGTAGTCGTTGTGATTTTAGTGTGAACCTAAACCTAAAACGAAATATTCCATTTCGCATTTGTTGCTTAGCAACTTGCCTAGCAGCCGATGCAAAAATGAAATTCTGTACAAAATGTGCTTGTTTATGATTGAAGATACGATTACAAAATGAACATTTATCGAGGTTGTCGTAGAAAAAATCTAATTTGTATCTACCCTTTATTACCCAAAATCTAGCAAATTAAATTTAATTAGCTATGAATTATAGTAGTAAATGTTCGTACAAAGTAATTCGTCATATTTATGAATAAAGTTATGGATTAAAAAAATAAGGTTGAAACCAATTTCTAATTATGATGATAAATTAGCGGCAAGCTATGGTTTTTGTCCAAAAGATGAATATGAAGTTCATCGGCAGATGTAAATTCGTATACGCTTATCAAATTCTTGGAGTTTTTTGAAAAAACGAGGAGCGACAAATTTTTTATTATGGTAATAAAAGAGCGATAAATTAGCGACAAATTATGGTAATATCTGTTCTTTCTAAAAATTGATAGGTAAAAAGTGGTTCTGCTAGCTTAATATCAACCTAGCAGAACCATGGTTTTTTTTTTTAAAAAACGACGAGCGACAAATTTTTAATTATGGTAATAAATTAGCGATAAATTAGCGACAGATTATGGCATACTCAAAATTTCAAATTTCCGAAATGGTTTATTTAAACATCACGCGTGGTCTTTGTTTACATGAGGTTTTTCTTGGGGCCGTCCAGATTATAGTGAGTGACAACAAATAGTGATGAGACAGGTGATTTTTCAGACAGGAGCAAATTAATTTCGAGTTTACAGACCCTTAATAAACGATAGGTAGTTAGTTTCAATAAATCTCGGTTAAATTTCTAGAATTACTGACAATACCACCACTGTACGGTACTGATACGTCTTCTAAGCACTTTTTTTATTCTTAAAACAAGAATAAACTGCAAAAAAATGGTATTGCCACGATAAACACTTGTGAGTAGCACCATTGGAGTTAATATCTAGAATTATTTTGTGTTTCTAACCTTTCCATATTGTTCCATTTTTATTTATTGGTATAAACGTTCCAAAAGTAGACACTAAATAATGTTCTGTCATACGCACATATTCAACGTACTATTTTTCTGAATGAGATTTTGAAAAAGGTGGGAAAATATTCGATATCGAGATATATTCTCAAGCAATATTATATTTATGAGTGTTTGGTTAGTAAGGATTCTATGACTGAGCAAAAAAAAGTTAAGATAAATATTCCGGAAATATTCTACATTTATAATCTTGTTAGATTGATTTATTACAAAATACAGATTTTCTAGAACTATTGGATTTAAACCTTAATATGTATACAACAATCCAACAGATTATAGTTCAAATATTTTTAAAATAAACGAAAGAGATCCAAATAAACATTTTTACTTTCGGCTTTTTCTATTCTTGAAAGCCCTTCAGTTTGAAAACGTTTATTAACAAAACAGAAATAGAATTAATTTACTTTTTTTACATAGGGATTTGTTTCTATATATACTCATAAAGTAGCAGCTTTTTGTTTTGTTATTTCAGTTGGAAGGTTATGGGGTTGTTGTACTTTGAGTACTAGTTTTTAAGAGAAGGATTTTAAATTTTAAGAGAATAAATTTTTTTTTTCGAATGCCTTTATAAAATGTATGTAACACGATATTACCCTTGATTATATACTCAAGGATATTACTAAAAAGATTTTTATTCCAGCAAATATTTTCAATTTCAGAAGATAAAATTTAAATGTTACTGGAAATAATCCCATATTTTTTGTTTCTGGCTGGATATTATTTATCAGTTCTTAATCGAGGTTAGGATTTGCTAATTCAACTCAGCGTTAAAAAACGCATGATATTTATTAGGTAAATGTTGTCGGACCAAACAAACATATTAATCATCGAACCAAATGTAATTGTTTCGAACCTATCTAATCTAGTATTAACAAGGATTGGTTGCAGTATGGTGTATGTATCATATTGTCGTGACATTGCTTGCTAATAATATGAACACGATACGGAATGATGCAACAAAAGTTCCATCTAATCAATAACTAAACGTAATTACACCGTTGTTTCTCCAAATGTTGATGGGTATGGCACAATGAAATGATTTTCACATTCAAATGAAATCGCTGCAATCACAGACTAATTACATTATTGACATAATCCGGTTGTTGACACAGAATTCTAATAAAATATGCAGGTTAGTTTTAAAGATACAGGTATTCACCAAAAAATCCATCCAAATTTCGTTACTAAAAATACGTAGAATGGTTATTTCTTAAGCAGCATGTGATATATATATAGTTATATAATGTTCAGATTAACAAACCAACGTTGTAGTGACCACGTCACGACACAAATTTGCACGTAAATGGGGAATCGATATTAGAGTCGCTACGACCTCAGTACTGACTTTGTATGTTTTATGTACTCGACCAGATTCAACATTGTTTCGTTGAGCCGAGCAGCTTTGTTTCAAGTATATTGGAATTTGGACTCTGACTACAACTACTACTGTAATAGTATAGACATGCGAATCTCAATTTTTTTTTAAAAAGGTGGAAAACATTCCTAATGTATCAAAATGATTAATTTAGAGACACTAAAAGAATATAAGTCATCGTCGAGCGAACATCGTCTGACTAACTGAAAATAACGTTCGATTTACTGAAGTTTTTTAAGATTTAACGTTTGTCAGATTTTTAGTTTTGATTTACTTTACACACTTACCACTTAATTAAACTGCCGGCCGGCGCTGACAATGAAACTACAGATTGATACTGATACAATAACTACAAACTAGAGATAACATTTAAGCAAGCTGATTAATTAAAGATTTACTCATAATAATGAATACACTGAAAAATCTACTGACTTCAAAGACGAGAGCATCTACGGAATAGGTCATTTTAATCCAGTTTTCGTGTTCTTGGCTATTCAGAATTACTTCTTTTGAAAATGATCAATTTAACGTTTTATGATTAATTCTTGTGTACCATCTAAAACGTCAAAATAACCTAAACAAGCTGCCTTTATTTAGCACTAAATACCGTAAAACGCTAAACTTTATTAGAGTGTGGATAAAAGTGCGCATGCTTATAATGTCAAAATATCGTTTCCCCTCACAGTCAAGCAATACAAACAAGAGCTATGAAAAATATGTGTACTAAAATGAAAGGTCATCGTAACCAGCCAATCAGGAGCCAATGTTAACGATTGTTAATCGAAATAATATGACCGAATGATTTTATCATTATACATCAATTTTAGTGTCTGTTTCAGTGTTGTCAATGTCAGGATAATTATCCGATTTTCAATGTCGCTAGTAGAATAATTTTTGGATCGAATGTAACTAAAAAAATGGTCTCGTCCATCCAGGGATCTTGTTTGCTACTGACGAGTGTATTAGCGAAACCAAAAAAAACTTACGATATCTCTCTAATCATTGGTTCAAACGACTTCAAAGTAAATGTGGGATTCAGTTATGGAATGTCATTTCCGGAGTTTGTTCTCCTTATCTTGTCGCCGTGGTTAAAGCAAACAACTAACTAACTTGCATTGATTTCGCATTTTCATTAAATTGTCTCGAAATCAGTGTAACATTTCAACCCTAGTGAATATAATATGTGGGTCCGTTTATATGTGTATCTATTGTGTAATAAATCTGAAATAGTACACCAACATTTTGGTAACAATAATGGTGACAATCGTTTGTATTTAGGGGGCACAAAAGCAGGTAGAGTATTTTTGTGAATGTCCGAACATATGTAAAGATCTTTTTGTATGGAAAGAGACACAATAGGAGACTGGCAAGCGTAAAATTATACAAAAACTCACAATTTAGTAGTTTTGTCGAATAACAGGAAATACATTAATAATTAAAATCTGAAAGAACTTCCTGTTCTTTAAAAACAATTAAGATATCTTCACACGTCAGGAATAAAATTGTATTTGAAAAAAAAATTAATTTCTCTTTTAATAGACGGCCAACGTGAAACAAGATATATGATGACTTTAATAAAGCGGAAAAGTGTGTTGTGACAGCTCAAACATTGTTCAGATTATTTCGTTTGACATAACGCGTCGAGCAGAGGCGTAGAATGTTTTAAAAGCTGAAGTGTAATTAGTTCTAGATTTAAAAAATATATAATAACTGGTCAAAATAGTTAACGGCGGAATTGTACATATGAAATTAGTAGCTGCCCAAAAATGTTGTCAATAATAGTTATAAGAATGTTAGAAGGTCAAAATTATAAATATATATATAAATAAATCAGAAATCTAAAAAAGGGTTTTTAAATCATATACCTGGACACAGAGTTATAGCAGTATATCTCCGAAGAAAACTAAAGCTTATATTTCTAAGAAGGACTCGGGTTAGATATGTAACCCAACATATTTCCAAATTTATTGAATTATTTGAATTCTCGAAGAAGCTTTATATCCCAACACTTTATTGCGTATGCCTATAAAATTTAAGATATTCCAAAAACCAAACAGCTGCTTCTTTCTGTCGTATATAGAAAACAATCTAGTTGTCGTCTTACACAGAACAATGTTATAACTCGCGCGTAAGATGAAGAAATATAACTGACATGTCACAGTTGTACAATCTTATTTATAGCCGGTTATAATAAGTGTATTTAATCACATGTCCCTATTTTATAAATTTTATTCAATTTTGTCAGATATAAACTATTGTGAAATAATTCATTTCATACTGTATTGACAAGTATATATTATAATAAGAATGACCCATAAGTTTATAGAGTTATCAGATAATAATTTATTATTCGCCAACAAAATAAATACTCGAATAAATACGACCCTGTCACAGCTAATACTTTCATGACTTTATTGTATGTCATTATCCCATCTCAGGTCAGGTCAGTTTCTTAGATCATGAAAAGAACTGTACCCGATTAGAGTGTAAACTGTGTTCAATATTACTGTGTATATTAATCGAATATTTATTTAAAAAAATTTATATTTTGGGCCAAATTTTTCATGGATTTTTTGTGAAAATAAATTAATGAGTGATATAATAAACGAATTTTATTTCAATAACATCATTATAAAAGTTTTACTTTCATATCACCGACTCTCACGACCTTCTATATACCGAAGTCTTTGCACCTATATGGGGTTTTGTAATGAAGATCTCAGAAAATATGTTAATAACCAAAGAACGGAGGTTAGCTGAAATTATTGAATGAAGAAAACTCGCTTTGAAACCACTCGGGCGTCTCCTAGGGGGGCTTCTGCCATGAAATTAACGACTACAATGCAGGTGTTGTTTTATATCATACGGCGATTTATACACAGACTCATTGTTACGGAATATTGTTCTTTCGTTTAATTAGAAGTCTAAGGTGGATAAAAAAATGATTGTATTTTAATTTATTATCTGTCAAGACTTGAATATGTAGTATGATATTTTTGTTGCAGGGTGCGATTTGTTATAAATAAGTTCATTAATATACATGATTTGTTGCGTTTTATCAATGTCATAAAAATCGTTCCAAGCAATGAAACGTTGTTGTGTCAATTAAATCCCTTGTTTTGAATCAGACGATGAGATTACAATAATACCAACCTATTTTTCTAAAGCTGTAAAAAGATTAAATTGAAAATTTGATTACATTAAATTGATAGTGCGCCAATGCCTTTTCACCTGTTAACTAATTAAAGTGGTTCTGGTATAATACAAAACACGCTAAGACCATCTTGCGTTGACTATATGTTCAGTGAATACAACTTCTTCTCATTCTTCTTCTATTTTTGTTGGTCCGCTTTTATTATAAAGATATTACGTTTTTTGAACCGATGCGGTAGATTACAACTTCTTAACCACAATCTTTGATTTTTGGTTGAATAGTTCACAATTCACAGGAAAACATATTTATATCATGAAAAGAGTGAGAGTTATTGAATTGTGATATTATCAAGCGCTACGAAAACAGATGTAAAATTCCAATCGATTTTAACAATTAATTTGCTACAAGGAATGTTACTTGTATCAATAATAACGATACATTTTGATAATTTGTTTAATTTTATCACATTTTCTGATAAAGTGCAGTTCTGAGTCAATTAAGTCAATCACATAGTCCTGCGAACCAAGCTTTATGTTGCGCAGGGTTCGGCAATGCTCAAAATCTCACAAGTCCTTCAGGTTTTCCAGTCGTTCTCCAGGTTTTGATTATTCCAGCAGCGCATTCACCAATATTCCAGAAACTTAAGTTTTACATAGTGATGAGCAAAATTGGCCTTGGTCTTGCTTAGCCTATCCTTAGACCAGCAAGACCAATACCAATACTAAATGAACAAGAACAGGACCAAATAACAAGAACAAATTTGCAAGACCAACACCAAATACGCAAGACTCAACTGAACAGGTACTTCGACAGCATATTTGAGTTGAAATATTTGTAAGGCCTTAACCTTTGTAAGGCCTCAACACATGCTTTTCCTAGAACAAAATATTTTTGGCATTTCGAATCGTCAGTTTGTTTTACTATATTTTACCATTACCTACACAATAATAGTATATTACGTAACGTGTGTGGTAAGAAGCATTTTACGCACGAATGGAAAATTTATTCCGTGAGTGCGTTAAATGCTTTACAACACGAGTTACGTACTATACTTTACCTACGACCTACTTGTACTTGTATTTATAAAAAGCATAAGAAATAACAGTTACATAATTAAAGGTGCTTGGTTAACTCCATCTCTATTACTCTATTACCAATGAAAGAAGAACATTAAAGAACTAACGTTTAATCATAATAAATTAATATATTGTTGATAATCAAAAGTCCATTTTTCAATAATAATCAATACATATACTTAGCCCTTGAGCTTTTCATAGTTAAACGTGGCCATATCGAATGTTTTCAAATAGTAAATTTTGAATAAAATGGCGACGTCTTTTGACAGTTGCTAAGATGTTGCTAGGGAAGCCGTGCGATTTACTTTACAGCTGTGCGTTTTTTTTACAGTGCGTAATAGACATCATTACATTGATACCGACTATGTGTTATTGACTGATTACAGGGGGGGGGGTCGTAGGTAAAAATAAATTATAGTTCAATAAAAACTGAAAAACACGCTATAGGTAAGTAACCATGACATATTGAAAAAAAAGGGAAAATTTAACTAGACCAAGACCGCAAGACCAAAACCAAGACAAAATAACCAAGACCAAGACCGGACGATTTGAGCAAAACCAATACCTGAGAAGATCAAGACTATCCGAGCCTTGGTCTTGCTTTACTTATCACTAGCTTCACAGAAAGCAATATTATCGAACAGATGTTACTATAAATCAGAGGACAGTGACGACAAGTGGGTTTTTTAGTTAGTTCGGTAGGAAGGGTAGATACAAGTATACTTAAAAATTAATGAAATGAATGTTGCAGTATCTATTTTGGCCCTAATTATACTTTTATATTTTTTATTGGGATTAAGGTTTCCTAGTCGCAATACTTTAGGGAACTTTCTATCGGCCAACCTTTATTGATTTGGTCTCGAGTGACATTTCACTCTCACACTTTTGAAATAAAATGTGTGGTAAACGTTTTTCGACGCGTGAAAGAGCTGTTAGTGCATTCGGAATGCATCTTTTAGGGATCCCTCAATCGGCTTGCTTTATAAAGTGTATTGATTTTCACGAGGGGAAAAACAACAAAGCCATTTTTTTATGATAAACATCAGTTTTGTTTTTGTTGTTTTTCCTATGTCTGCTACAAAAATAGCAGTAATTCACTCCTGATTGTTTCGGCACAAACTATTTATTAGAATTTTTTTATGAAGGAATTTTTTTAAACTAACTAGTTATCAAAAATTTCAACCCAATACTATCGACTTATGTGAAGTGGCCCATTTTGCTCTATCAGACACACATTTCTTCGAATGTCTTTCATAAGGTCCTGGACGGAGCTCAGAATAATAAATTCGCTGTCTTAATTGTTCTTCATCTTGGGCTTCTCAGCTTTCATGATAAACCAAATGATAAACCTTTCTAGACAGTAACGCCCAAAAAGCCTCTATTGGACTGGACTAGCCAGTTTCGAGGATTATAGTTTTTGGGAACAAAAAGTATGTGGTGTTGTCGAAACCAGTTATGATATCTCTTGAATGATGACAGCATGCTAGGTCTGGCCAAAACGTGATATCGGCATTAGCTTTATATTATGTTCGTCGACAAACTGAAGTAATTTGGGAAGACAGTTATCCATATTGCTCTGACTACTCAAAGCTTCATCCCAGACTCTTCTCACAAAAGGTAAGGATACACTCCTGTTAGAAATTGCGCATCAGACGAACAAGCAAGCAAATTTCGCTTTATGTTTGTATCTAATCTTGTCAGGGAAGTTCTCCATATAAAATCCCTTTATTTCAGAATTACTCAAAGTAAAATACGTCATCTGAAATTATGATTTTTTTATTGGCAAAGTTTGGGTATTTAGCTAGGAATAGAGTTTAAAAGTAAAGTAAATAGACGTGTTTTACATAAAACCGTGAAGTGGACCGCTAATGTATTTAAATAAACAGAGTATGTTTAAGGTTTGGAAACCATCCATTATTACGGGAACAAGTATCTCGATTTTTATAGATTTTGATGTGCAAGGATCTTGGGATAGGGCCAATATTGTAGTGGTAGGTACATTGTTGTCATATCTTTCCTTTTTACGGAATAAAAATGAACTTTGTTATTTCAAATGGATCACCCTGTATATGTTTCGCCTTTTGAAATTCTTGAGAAATACTGAATATTTTTATGTAGTGCTCCAAATACACACGAATGCCATAACTTCGGAGTTACATTTACATTATCTTCGCCGAACAATAGATTTAGATGGATATGATTGAATAAACTCGTTTAATTTGAAAATTTCATAT
>CAJUYI010000522.1:61463-80901 GCA_910591695.1 Galerucella pusilla
TATACGAAATAATATACAATTTCATAAACCTGATTACAAACAATTGTTAGCCTGATTGTGAAATCAATGCCCGATAGAAGATATCGTGGACACTGTTAAACAAGTACCCGGGGGGCAGACCGCTGGTGCATTGGGGTGTACATATTCTGTGTGCATTGCTGAGAATTTTTTGGAATTAATAAATTGATATTGGCAACATTGTTGTCAGGAAGGTTTATATTCTGCTTGTTATTGAACTAAGCAATCCGGGAATGACTTTAGATTGAAATCGAAATTTAATTGTTAGTTTTGAGCCGAACTTATTCTAAAATAAGTCTTATAATACACTAGGCTTGTTCAAAACTACTAGGCGCATTGTAATACTATACCGACATAATCAAGAATATCAGATAATGCAATCTAGATTATATAAATCAGTATTATGACCATGATCAGTATGTTTTCACGTTAATAGAATTTTCATTGTGATATATATTACCTATCAATTTATTTTTCAGCTAGCTATAGCAAAGTATGATTTATGAGATATTTGATTATTATCTATACTACAACTAAAAATAGTCAAAACATGTATAATATTGTTAGATAAGATAGGACAACGTCTGTTGGGTCCGCTAGTAAATGATAAAATAATTAAATGAATCAGAAAATTAGTCTCGAATATTATTTTATCAGCAAAATATTTCAGTTGTAAAATAATCATGCCATCATATTTTCGCTCTTCGAAGAAACTAGTACATTACTGTGCTTTTGTTATCGAATTAATGACTACTTGCTGTAGGTTTTGGTATTGCATTAATCATTTTGGCATAGGTCAAAACGAAATATACGTGACAAATTCTTGTTATGTTTACAATTTCTCATCCAGCAAAGTAATCTGAGACACATATAAGCAAAGTTTTCATAAACAGGTGAATTTTAATAAGTATAAATTATAATTTCTAAATAATTAGTATCTTATTAGAGAGCTATAAACAGCATTTGATATTTTTGAAATAGTTCTATTTCATTTACAAGACTGAGAGTCACACGATCCATATTTTAGTCATAAACTTCACACATTCCTTTATTCATTGATATTTTCGATGATTTATATTCATCTCACTTGTAATCGACTCCAGTGACAGTTTGTTTATTGAAACGAAGAAATAAATCCCATGCATGTATTGTGATATCTAATAGAGATCTTCTCTCTCACTATAAATATGTCAATAATAGGTTGATTGTAATTATTCAGGAAGTAACACAAAAATTGGTCTCAAGTTATACCATAACGAACGAAGAAATAAAGCCCAGCATGTATTTTGATATCTAATAGAGACCTTCTCTCTCACTATAAATATGTCAATAATAGGTTAATTGTAATTATTCAGGGAGTAGCACAAACATTGGTCTCAAGTTATACCATAAAATCTGGAGTTTTAAGCCACTGAATTTTATTGAGGAGTGTTATATTGCAAATAGGAATTATTATATTTTAAGAAGCGTAAAAAGTTAAAATTATCAAATAGTCGTGGAAAAGAGGTTTTTAAACTCTATAGCACATGTGAAAACTGAAACGCGAAATTGTAACTTCACTCACCAACTATGACATGAAAATGATTATAAATTATAATCATATAATAATGCCGTGTGCCGCGGAACTACCGAGTTGCTACGCGTCGTTCTGGCGCACATCCAATTATCGCACTCCTTTACAAATTGCCGATCCATGATTGGTCAGAACGTTGTTAATAACGGATATTCAATTGCAAATAAATATCTACTAGACCAAGGGTTTTATTTGTTTTAGCCTCGGTTTTAGCAAAGAAAAATGCTATTTTTCTAAAAAATGTAGATATATTTTTCAACAGTGATAGCAAAGAGCTTATTTATAGCGGAAAGATATATTTTCACGGTAGTGAAGTAATGTTTACTGAAAGTGAAAATTCCTGGTACCTATAGGAAAGAATGTTTTGTATTTTTAATCTTATAGTTTCTGTATAGAGATATTAGAAAAGTTGATTTTACTGACTCAATCAATCAGTTTTAATACCACAGTGAAAATTCAACTTGTCTTAGCCAAAAAAAGTTTAGGAAAGAACGCTTTGCTGGGAATTTTCTCAGTGTATTGGCCTTTGTCGCACCAATGAGCCACCCTGTAGTAAATACCACGCAAAGTTTTATCGCATAATTCTGTGCAATATATGTCAAATATGACAAAACTTAAGGCTGCCACACCGCCCTCAAATTTCATAACATGAAACTGTGACTTCTAATGTATATACATAGATGGCAATATGCATCTAGACGACAAGAAAATATTTTACAATACGCCGTTGCCAATTGTTTGCGGAATTGAGTGAACAAAAACAAAACTTTTACAATAAGTAGGTAGGTAGCTAGTTACCCTGTCTAAATATAGCCCTACACAATGACCTTCAACTCGAATGAAGTGATATTTTCTTCAATAATCTCGTAATCGGTTTATAAAATTCTATTATTAGTCAACAATGTATTATCCCAGAAATTATATATAGGGATATTCCAAAAGGATTAAAAGCGAGAGGTCCGAAATAATTTGGAGGAGATATAATTTTTTAGTTCAAAATCGTTGAACCGTAGCTCTGTGTATATGATATATTTAGTAATATTATTTAAATAAACTACAACCATTAGTACCAGTATAAAATCCTAAGTGTTTGATTTATATTCAAACTTGGGAATGTAGACATAGGTGGAAGAAATTAATTTTCTTTGAAAAAATTTCACCTTTCCCTACATTTCCTTTCCATTATCACATTTGAAAGTTGTAGGTATCTATTCTGAAACTACACCTACAACAGTAATTTTTCTTTTTTCTCTTATTTTTTTGGGAATCAAACCACAGCAATGTTTTTATATTTTTTTATTTCGACGTATCGGTAGCGTTCCAGCTACCGTTGTCAAGATAAATTGGTAATTAAATAACTTTTGGTCCCTATATCTGACCCAACGAAAAAATTCGTCGAAATAAAAAAAATATAAACACATTATTGTGGTTTGATTCCCAAAAAAAATAAGAGAAAAAAGAATAAGTAATGCCAGAAGAAACGTACAGAAGATATTTAGTAAGATATTCCAATGAAAACGGTTCTAAACAATTCAATTCCATGAATCTTCTAAACATAATTTAATGTACCGGTTGCATTTTTATCAGTGTAGATATACGTAAATGGAACAGATAATTTTTAAAGGCAACCCTAATTTCTTTAGAACTCAATTAGGTGGTAGTCCACTTTTAGCAGATGAATCTAAAAATAAAATGTAGATTTTCGGCAAATTACTGATAATATTTTGAGTTTGGCAACGTTGCTTTAAATAATTTGCTGTCAATTTAAGCTAATTCCCAATTCATTTGCAGTAATTTGATACGGACACCGCATTGGTTAATAGTTTTATTTTGAAAATTACGTAAAGCCATTTTGAACTTATGGTTAATTATTGACTCTTGAGATTTATGGAAAACAGTATAGTGTTGTATACTCAGAGAATAAATATAACAAATTCAATATATTATAGTCTCATGTGACATTACCTTTAGAGATGACATCTGTTAAAATACTCGATGAACTACAATTGAAATATGGAGTGAGTAGGAAATTCAAAAAATGAATGATTTCGTTTCAGACCGTGTGAACAAAATAACAGACGAATATTACTTTTTATTAAACGAATGTCCACAAATTCTTATGTAGAATGTGACCTGCACATAGGTTTTCGAAGTGCTTACAGTAAAATAATTAGGGTTAATGTGTTTCAATGCAATGTTAATACTAAATTTGTATATGCAGGTTATAATCTGTGTGTCTAACTTATTCTCTTACATAACTAGTTTACATTATATGATTCTTCCATCATTAATAAGGTGTGAATTAAGAAATTGATCTTCAAAAGTTCCGCCATTGCCAAATTGTGCAGCCTTAACCTAAATGCGTTGAAATTTTGCTTGGTTTTCACTCATTTTAATGTTACTGCAATGAATATAAACATTCTCATTACATTTAATAAGAAATATATAAGCAAATTAATATTGTATACATTGTTTTTTTATTCTGTTCAGTATACATTGTTAAATAGCAAAATTTTTACTTTTACAATATCCGTGTTGGGTTCGATTATTATAACATAGATAGTTATAAGGATCAATGGCTCTCACGTCATAATAAAGTATTCAGTGGTTTAAGAGAAGTATTGAAAACATTAATTCAAATTTTTAAATTTAACACCGTATACTTCTTCTTGTGATCATTTCTGTACATAGGCAAGTGAGGTTCAGCGACTTATTTTTGACTTCAAATCAGTTAGTATGGCCAATCATTTTGTTACTGCCTGGTGCCTGTAGATCGAACCAATAACATGGTTATTAAAAACACATCAAAAAGTAAGCAATAATTCAAAATGACCATTTTATAAATAATGTATGTAATTAATTATAACCCGTAAATCAGATTCAGTTCATTAATTATGAATTTTGCGTTGGTAAATTATAAATGTATGTCTAGTAATATGCAATATGCATATAAGTGATCAATTAGGTTAGTGATCATTTTTAATGTCCATAGTTGATAAATAATATATACAATTAGCAATAAATTGACATTTCAAGCGGTTTACCTTCACACATTTGTTTAGTATTGACGTTTTATTGCAACTATTACGAGAACAATATTCGTTTTCATGTTAATTCAACTACTAACAGTAGGTACAAAAGTTAAACCTGTGCGTGTTTTCCTTTTTTTCATAAAAAATTGGGATCACTCTAAGCACGATTTTTAATGGTACCCCATCGCTAGACGTTGAATTATGTACCTAGATGATGTTTCTTCGAGTATTTCTTTGACTTGAAATGCGGGCAGTTGAATCAATGACTGATTTTTATTACAGAAATTAATCGCGATGAATTATTTATAACCAAATTTATGGTATAGGTTTAGAACTTCAAAAAGTAATATACCGTTAATAAAAATGTCATTACTTCGATACGAATATAACCTAAGACTAAAAAGCAATAAATTTATAATAGTAAATTCCTAAATAAATTTTGAAATATAGGGTTTTTGGCAGAAGTTTTTCGAAGCATTCGACCTAGCATTACGGAAAGAGCCACTATATCAAATTACGATGTGATATATCGGCAGCAACCCGCATATTTTCTAACACAAAATATGTTAAAAGTGTATTCGGTAATTCACAAAATGTAAAATATATCTGATATAACTTCTTATCGCTCACTAGATCAACAGATATTTATACAATGCCGCATTGCGCCATTTATATAACGACTATGGATACTTTATATAACAGGACCGTCTTTTATGTCATCAGTTTTAAAGACAGTAAACATTAAGGTTTATTGTGACTCGTGACAAATGATGCAATTCCAGATCTAAGGAAAATAGGCCGATAGTAAGGCTTGACTCGAATAGGAAAGTTTAGAATTCGAGAGATAGAAACCTACGAATTCGGTACATATTCACACAATTTGGAAATTGTGATTTCGAATTTTTTGTGTCTTAGGAAGGTTTTAGAATTTATCTCATTTTGGGACTATTGTGCCAGTTTTCTATTTTTTTAAAACACTAAGAATTAATAAATCTCTCCTCGGATATATTATTAGGTAGGTAATTAATTTTAACATTAAAACGTGAGCTAAATCAACAAGTAAACGTTTAGAGTTCGACAAAATTATACTTATAAATATTTGTGGAGTTATAGACAGGCCTATAATAGTTTCATTTAAATCCTATTATGGTTTTGGTCGAATGGATAAGTGTGACATGATGAGGAAAACTATATTATAGAATAGAAGAAATGCACATTTTCAAACAAATATAAACCAGGTAAAAATAATACTAGGGGTTGATTGATTTTCAAATTAAATCATAATTTAGTTGTACTTAGTGTTAATTTTTATGAAAATATTGAAAAATTTTGTCGAATATAACACTGCCAGAAAGTTATTATAAAAAATAATTCTTAACTCTCAATCAATTTTATCGAAAATATAATCTGCTATGTCGGATCTGAGAAACTATAATTTGCAATCTTAAACCTCAAAATATTGTCTAGTTGTCGAATTTTTTTTAAGTGTGTCATTCTCGGGATCATTCCAATAGTTGGAATCGACCCCCTTAAATTTGGACAAATATTGGCTACAAGTTTCATTTTATCATATAACAAAGTTCTGCCGAAGAATCATACACGATATCTTTTAAACTCAATTAAGATACAAAAATTTTTTCTTATGGAAACTCATATTAAAAAAAACAGAAAACACAGTTCCAAAAATTTGAGGATTCCCTACGATTAGTACAAGGTAGTATACAAAAATATTTTAGCCAAAATTTTATTGTCGATCGTCGAT
Organism: Galerucella pusilla; assembly: GCA_910591695.1. Lineage (NCBI taxonomy): Eukaryota > Metazoa > Arthropoda > Insecta > Coleoptera > Chrysomelidae > Galerucella > Galerucella pusilla. The sequence continues at coordinate 67,849 of CAJUYI010000522.1, forward strand.
TTTTTGACAATTTTTAATACTCAATTAAAAATTTCACAAATGCGAGATTTGTCGAATTGTTTTTTCATATCTTCGCGTCCCCTTTGAAAATGACACTAAGCTTTTTCAATTGCAATAATTTTCGAGATATTTAAAACAGAAAAAATAGTGAAATGTTGAATTTTACATAACTTTTGAAAAAAATGTTTTTCCTTTGGCAGAATTTTGTTATAGGATAAAATGAAACTTCTAGCCAAACTTCGTCCAAATCGAAAGGGGTCGATTCCCACCATTAGTCGATTTGACGTGGAATGAGCCAAGTGTTAGATAAAAAAATCAATATTCTTGATAACGGTAGCTGAAACCTCGGCTGAAACACTACCGAAACGTTGATAAATAAATATTTGAAGAAATATTGTGAACTGTCATTTTTTCTTTCAGTACCAAATTTAACAGTTAGATAAAACTTCGGGTCAAGTTTACGTATTATTGGTTAAAAAGATGAATTTTTAAAAGTTCAATCAATTCTGGTCAATAACATCGTGTTAAGAAACTACTGCTTTTCTTATAAAAAGAATTCTGATAAAATATGTGAAATAGGAGCGCTGTTTGTATTACTGTTTCCAATATTAGTTTATACTTAAATCAACGTTTACTCTCTCTAAGACAAAGAACACGTACTTGGTAGTGGTGTCTATATTGAGATTGTATATACTGAACTGTCAGCTATGTTAATATTTGTCTACGTCGAATTTTATTGCAGTATGTACTGCTATATGATGCGTTGTTCTGCCTCTGACAACGCGGAGAACATGTGTATACTAATTATTAATAACTCGACTTGTTAAACACATGATTTGCGGTTGTGTGTTCTAGCCCTATTCTAGACAGTGTCTCCAGATTCACAGACACTTAGGAGATAATGTTATTTACAGGGGCCACATACAACAACACGAAAATTATAGATCTATAAATTGTATAGCAGCCATATTTTCCAAGGGACCAAACCTCAGAAGATTAGGGGTTTTTGGGTGGAATTGCTTGCAGTAGATTACCGTATACCAATTTATACCTAATGGGAAGAGAGAAATTTTTATTATCATTGAACCAGTCCAATGGCATGCATATCTACTTCACAAACTATTATATATAGTATCGCGAATTGTAAAGAGAAATAGAGAAAAAAATAAGCTTTTCTGTGATGGGTCACACGAGCTGGGTTGTCATTTTGAAAAATTCAAGATGGCGGCCGTACGCTAAACGCTACGTCCAAAAACATTTGACATTTGCTCTAAAATATGCAGAATGGAATCTCATTCATCGTCCTAGAATTTCATAACTTTCCCTTTATCCGTTTCAAAGATAATCCCTTGGTGCGAGACTTTTCAGCAGCGCTGTATATTTGAAACATTACTTCCCTGTAGTTAGGTTTGAAACCAATCTTTAGAACTCAAACTTCTATTTTCCTATATTAAATCCATCATTTGAAATTATATCAAATATTTCTCCCAAAGTTTTGAATTATTTTCAATCCAGTTTGAATTTCCAAAGCAATATTACAAAATTTGTATGGGTTATTATATTCAACTATCTTTTCTTCCTGTCAAAAAATCTTTCAATCCCTCTCATCCGAGCTCTCATTATAATCATCATTACTATCACTACCCACATTCAATTTTCATCTTTAGCCCAGAGTGTCTATTCACTAACAGTGAGAGCTCCTACGAGAAAAAACACTTATAAAGTACGCATGCGAGAGATGATATAGCCCGCATGCGCACTTTAAAAGTGTGTACTCTCGTAGGAGCTCTCACTGTTAGGGAATAGACCCCCTGATAGCTAGAACTATAGGTATAGTGGACGTAATATTTTTAATGCAGCTATCTAATCGTATATCCTCTTCAAGTCATATTGCGGACTATGACGGTATTGTATCGAATTACAGTCGAACAAAGAGCCGACAACTTTCAAGTTCCCACAATAGGTGTGTTCTTTTGAATGAGATCTCAGCTCACTTCATTTAAAGTGATCTGAGATAAAGTGATGTGAGTAAGCCCCAAAAAGAACAAACTACACAACTACACAAATTTGTAACAAAAGAAAATTAGGTTATGTGTGTTTATATGTAAACAAAATCAAATATTTCTTCATCCTCTCCACTTTATTTCCGACTCAAGTCCAACTGATACCCCCTTACATCACATTCAGCATCGGTGAAGAGGAAGGAAAAATCTCAGCTCACTTCGAAGTGAGTAAATTAAAAAGAACGCGCACGTTACCGATGTGAGCTGAGAGTAACCAGTCAAAAAGAACACACCTAACATCTATTACGGCAAGTATACAATATCCTCGACAATATCTACACAATACATAAAGTTTAGTTAGATATTTTCTCCAACAATTTTAAATGACTGTACTGAAGTAAAATATAGTTTGAAAAAACTAAAAAAACACGCTTTTGAAGAATATCGAGCTAAAAAATTGAAAATAATTTTAAAAATAAACTTAAAACAATAGTATATGAAAAAATACTAGTATAATTGAGAGAAAAGCGTGGGGTGTTCGATATACGAAAAGTATGGCACAAAGCGCCCCACGCTTTTCCCTCAATGATACTAGTATTTTTTTTTATATACTATTGTTTTAGGTTTATTTTCAAAATTATTTTCAACTTTTTAGTTCGATATTCTTTAAGAGCGTGTTTTTTTAGTTTTTTTAAACTATATTTATTTTTCATTTTTTAGTTCGATTTATTGTCAATAGAGTTTTTCTTCAAGTTCTCATTGATAGCATTATAAATTTCCAAAAGAGGGTGCACAAATGTAAAATTCTTCTTGCGCCTTAGCCCGCTCAGCTAACGAGCGCATTTAAGATGATGGAGTATACTAACAATCACAGGAGAGTTGCAAACCCTCAAACATACAAACATACAAGTGAAAGTAATAAAAATTTTTTTTATTTCTTTTACTCTCATCAACCATAATAGGGTAGTAGTGACTAGTGGTGGTATATTATTTTTTATCTACAACTGTCATGTAACGGGTACGATTTGACACTATTTTCAGTGTCATAATGACGTATATTACCGCACTATTTGTTGGTCATTGGTTTACCGTATTATAAATATCAATTCGCTTGGAAAAGTGAATCGCTTTTAAAAAATGTATTGTTCCGGTATAGTTTTTCTTGTCTATAACGCACACTTCAACTCACTTGACACTTTCTAGACATCTCGTTCTGTATCAAACAGTGGATCCTCAACAATTAATGTTCGATGGTTGATGGCAGGTCACAGACGTAACAGGATCTCACCGGTTCCATTTTCAACAAATTTAATGTTCGTGAGTTAATTTCGTGTCCCAATCTTATACGGCGAAGGAATACTCGGTTGCGCCGACTTGCTGGGTTTGCTTCGTTTGGTATTAAATCTGGGTTATGCATAGCACTTGTTGTTCTCCACCTTTCTCCATCGTTCAATCCACATCTTTCTAGAGTGTTTGCTTATGCAGTTTAAAAGGTCGCAGTGAGATTTTGAAGTAGTTTGTACCTATAGATTGTTGGCTTGTTGGCTTGCTTATTGCCCAAAATTCCGATATGTAATAGTATCCAAACAATATTTACCTCCTTATTTGGATTTTGTATGATTTGCAAGTAATAATCAAGAATACATAGTAATAAATGAAACTCATCTTTTGCTCAGCGGACGAAAGGAGAATACGGTCGAAAAATACTTACCTCCAAAAATAGTCGATTTTTCATTCGGAAGTTAGTAATTTTTTGTAAGGATCGGCGAAAAAATATAATCCACACCTCAGCGAATAATTGTCCATTGTCTCGCATGCTTGCTAGTCTCGGCTACGTTTCGACTATCAATTTGCAGACTCTACTATAATAGACAGTTTTTTGTCCTTGGTACATAATAGTATATTATACACCAAGGTGGTGGAGACTATTATTATTGACCGAGCACCAAAATTATTTCGCGAGGGGCTTTGACCCGAGAGGAATAAGGTGCGAGATAAATAAATATCTTCACACCATTGTGTATAAATACAATTTTTTCCACTACTAGCCAAAATTTGAACAAAAATTGATAATAATTCACAAACGCACCACAAGAAGCGTTTACCCTGTCGTCTGTCGCGAATTTTAAACTAATGGCATTTTTATTCAAATAATTTTATCCTGGTAGCTAATTTCAAGCATCAAATATGTTAAAGACAATTTCGTGGGTATACAAAATTCGAGACAAAATTATGTTGCACAAGTTTTTGTTGAACTACTATCCCTGAATTCTCAAAATATTTGAATTAGAAGAAGCAATAATTGTCCACTTCACAGCTAGTAGTGGAAAAATAACTATTTCTGGCTAGCGTGGAAGTGATAGTAAGTGAGTAAGTACCTATCCTACCGTTTTAAAGGTAAGAAATTTCCATATTAGTAACCGATTGTGATTAAACAATAATTTCCGCCCTATTTTTTGTGTTCATTCGATTTGTTTCCCGGTGAGGTGGGCGAAAATAGTTATTTTCCTAACAAGTGCGGAAAGTGATACTTTCCCGCACGCGACTGCAGTTGACCCGAACGACGCGGAGCGGAGTTCGGACAAGCGGTCAAGGGCGGGAAAGACACTTTACGCATGAGTTGGGAACATGATTTTTTCTACGACCGTATGTACAAGAAATTATACCAACCCATTTTTCAAAAGTTATTCTATTTCTACATACATATACAAAACTTCAACCAAAAACTATTTATTATTATAAATATTACTATTAGAAACACAATTTGTTGCATTCTGTAAATTACTTAAAATGGCCGGTCCAGTGGAGTTATTTGGTGTTAACTGGTAAGTAGATGACGTCGATGAGGATGGCATCGGTTGCAGATCACACAAAGATGACGATGAAGGTGATGGCAACAGTTTTAAGTCATTCGTAGATGAAAGCATTTTATTTGATATATTTTTCTTATATCAAACCCGGGTGGTTTGATAGTTGTTTCGTGACACTACTTCAAAGAATGTACAGGATTATATCAAAATATCTTCATTATTTTATATTTAAAAAAAATTGAAAATGCAACAAAAAGCTAAAAAAGATGTAGATTTTATTTGATGGACTATTTTGTAAATATGTATTCACCAGTTGTAACAATAGTTATAACTTCCGAAGTAAAAAACTATTCTATGAGGTCAAATTTTGCATAATTTTACTTTCCCGCACTAGTGCGGGAAAGTGACGCTTTCAAAACGTAGAAAAATATACTATTGTTGATATAATGCGCGTAGATAGATGTGAAAAAACGACTACACAAATATATACGCGTTAAATTTCATTCATTCTGGTAGAGGTAAACTGGATTGCCACAATGTCTTGAAATAAAAATGGCATCACATCATTAACGCCCTAAATTTGTGTATTTTTTTCGATTTTAACTGAATCAATCGGAATCGTTTTTATGTTGGCAAAAACAAATGACCTGAGAAAAAAACTTCAATATTTCCGATAGACTTGTAACGAAATGTGTAACGGTGCTCGAAACTTGTTCAATTTTCTTAAATTAAAAGTTTCAGCGATTCCATTTTGGATGAAATTTAACTTTTCTGTCGGCATGAAAAAAAGGAGAAATTGTTACATAATCCTCGCACTGAAAGATATGTTTTCTTAGTATGACATGAACTTTTCAATATACAATTCTTAAAAATCATTTTTCAATAGTAGAGAAATTACTTTCGCTTTCGGAGGCTGATGAGATTTTAATAGGGTCAGAACTGGATTGTTTTTTTCATAACCTTCTGGTTTCAGTTGTATATTCAGTAGTAATACTATAAGTATTTCAAAATAATCAGGTTATACATCGATAACTTGTTGCATAATTACAAAGAGTGTCAGTTTGACAGTTTAAATTAAATTATTCTGTAGTAATTATGCAGGAAGTTTGAAGTGTATAACCGTATTTATTTTGAAGTACGTATTGTATTTGATACGATTATTTGTTGAGTAAATATAAACAATTTATTGATTTAGATAAAAATTGGTACAATAGAAATTACAATCCAAATCGACTCATTTTTGATAAACGTCAGAATTTGACGGTAATGTTAGTTTGTGTGTTGTTGTATATTGATGTCGATGTGATTATTACGGAAATTAAAGTATTGTAAAATTTTCGATTGGTAGAGCTACTCTATGTATAATCACTTGTGAAATTTTTGATTGGTAGAGCTACCCTATGTATAATCAGGTATTATCGAAATTATACGTGGTAACTTAACTAAATTAATCGTCTGATTGGTTGAGAATGATACGAAAAAAATTATTAGTAGTAGGTAATACTATAAGTACTTCAAAATAATCAGGTTACAGATCGATAATAATATATCGATAATACATCGATAATAATCCGAGCACCGCTTCGCGGTCGGATTATTTAAACTGTCAAACTGACACGATTTGTAATTATGCAGGAAGTTTGACGTGTATAACCGTATTTATTTTTAAGTACGTATTGTATTTGATGCGATTATTTGTTGAGTAAATATAAACAATTTACTGTTTCAGATACAAATTGGTACAATGGAAATGATACGAAAAAAAAATAATCACTTTTTCTTCGATCTCCCCTACTAATATGTTATGAAAACGTATATGTCGTAATTAAGCAAGCATGAGAACTCAATGAAGTGTTTTAAGGGGATTGTAATTACAATTAATTAAAACAGTCAACATTCTATGGTCGAGCTTCGTTAAAACATTTTTCTTCTTTTAATTGGTCTCAGCCGGTACTATCACACGAGTGTTTTCATTTCGGTCAACTACTTTCAAGTAATTTCTGTCCAGCTTGGACAGTAAACTTGTTGTTTGTGTTGATCAGTTATTCTCGTTATTCTCCGATCGTTTCTCGTGTGATTGTCACTTTACACACTAGTAACATGATTTACTATATCACTCCAAAAATTCGGGTTTCCCGCGCGAATGTAACAGTTTCAAGCATGCACGGAAATAGTTACTTTTGTGTATTTGGAGCGTATAGAATGCAGCAGTTTTACTTTACGCTCGAAAAACTGACATAATTTTTTATCTACTTCATTAACCATTTTAATTGGAAATTTCATGAAATCAGCGAGCGAAAAAGATTCCTATTTTTTGCACTAAAGCGTATTGTAACAATCCTCGACATTTGTCGACTTTACGATTTCATTTGAATAAAGTAATCAGTCATTTCACGCGCGACTGTAGGAAATATTTATTTATGTATTAAGAGCGAAAAGTGATACATTTTTGCTTGAGAGTAATGGTTACGGTAATTATTCAAAAGCAATAATGTCACGTTTTTGCTCGTAATACATATAACATTTTTTTTCTACAAACGTGTTAAGCACTCCATAGAAGCCTTAAAATGTCACTTTAAGACACTGAGTGCCTTAAAATGTTTATGGCACTGCTGGTAAAAGTGAATTGTCAAATTTTGAAAGCAAACGTATTAATAAAGGTTTTTAAAATTTAATTCAAACTGTATTATTGCATGTTTTGAACGTTTGTAGAAAAAATATTGTATGATATACGTGTTAAAAGTACCTTTAAAGGCACTCATATGAATTGCAGAATTCGCTTCGCTTATTCTGAAAACCTTCACATGCGTGCCTTAAAAATGTACTTTTGTCCACGACCACCTAATAATAAGTCAATATTTTACCTCCTAACTAAAGGTATATGGTACCCATATATCAACTGTAGTGAATTATGGTTCATAATACACTGTAGTGTATTATGGTCCATAATTCCCGACTAGAGATGGGGGTACAATATGAAATAAACTATTAAATCTGTGTATTTTGTTCAGGAAATTTGTTTCTGACATATATCGTATCTATAAAATATTGTAATTTTTAGTATTGATACTTTTCATAACGATATTTTCTAATATTAAGTATTTCAAAACAATATATTTATAACGGTACGTTGTATTGATACTTTCTACAGTATCGCCCATCTCTATATATGTCAAATTATTTGAAGTAGCTGCCACAACATTTTGAGGTTAGTAATATGCCAAATCGCTACTGACTTTTATTTATCAATAAATAAATGAGTGTCGTGGACAAAGTATAGTATTCTACTCGCAATTTATGTCCATAATTCACTTGGGTGACTAGCGCCCCTCGACTGCGGCTCGTGACGCAAACGTCACCCATCGTGAATTATGGCTATCATAAATTGCTCGTTTAATAATATACTATTAACACTTATATCATAAATAACTAATCTGCAATCATTTAATTGTAACCATTAAAAACAAATATAAAGTAGAATTCATCTGTCAGTTTAAATGTGTCAATTCAAATATGTTTCAAACTTTTATATCTGTCACTGTCAATACAATTGTGTTTGTAGTATCGGTTGTTATGAGCAACGAGCGTTTTGCCTTTTTTCACGCTCGGCGAGCGTAAAGTAACACTCTCCTCAAGAAACGTCAACTTTTCAATGTGATTGTAGAAAAAAGCATTTTTGGACGGGTCATCCGCTACATATACCTTTCACTATAGGTACTTCTAGAAGAATTCGAAAAACTAAAAAATGCCATAATATCATAACCGTTCTTTCTTGTCTATAAAGAAATACCTTCCTATATGTCGTTGAAGTATCTATATATATATGTGATCGTTGCTGATCAATTAGGACACAAACAGACACATATTGAGGTAAGCAGCAATAATGAAGGAAAAGAGTACTCTTTTTAGATTTCCAAGCTTTCGTAAATATTTATTTACATCTTCAGGGAACTACAAAAGTGAGAAAAGACATAATTTACAAAACAGTTCGCTACACAGTTTTATAACTTACGCTAATCGAGAATGTATCCTTGATGTTATAATCGGAAAAAGCATTAAGCAAATTATTTCAAGAAAAAACAATCCAAATGGCTTTAAGAGCCTTAGTTATAGTCACATAACAGTCACATTATAAAATAATTAAAAAGTTAAAATATAAAAATTCATTTTAAAACAAAGTGAGAATCCACACAAACACGTGGAATTCGACTAATTATCGAAAATAGGTTAATAATAGATCTTCTTTTATACGAGATACAGTAAAAAGAAGAAGAAGTAACGACTTTATCAAAAACAATTGAAAATATATTAGAATACGGGGGAGGTACCAAAGTTTATTAAAAAATATTGTAATTATTATTTGAATGTTTATGAAAATTATGTTTATCTAAGGTTAAAAGGAGGGAATAAAGATTACTTAAGTTTTGAATGTCTGTTTTCTTAATAATCCGGTCATCCTCTTGAAATATATAAGACATTTCTAAGAATAATCTTTTATTGTAATTATTTTCTTTTGATAGGATTTTAATCCCTTCAAAATCAATTCTGTGGTCTAAAGAGGAAACATGATTAGCAAGAGAACATCTTTCGGGATGAAGTCTTATATCACTCTTATGGAGAGATACACGACAGGACAATTTCTGAGAGGTTTGGCCAATGTATGTAGAGTTGCAGTCTTTGCAACAAAGCTTATATACTATGTTACTATTATCAGAGATAGGTATTTGTATTTTAAAGGATTATATATAGATTTCAACACTAAGGAACTCTTACAAGCAAATTTAATATTGTCTAAGTATTGTGAAAAAATCTTAGTAAGTCTGGGAGTAACTTCCCTTATGTACGGTAAAGAGACTGTAGAAAAAGAAGAGGGAACTATTTCAGAGATAGAGAAAGCATTCTGATCAGTTACACCTGCTTCAACTATTGGAAATGATGGATTATCTGATAAAACAGATGATGTATTGAAAATGATCTTTATAATAAGGATTTGGGATAGGAATTATCAAGGAACAAATTGAAAAGTATATCACGATTCTTATCTTTAAAAATGGGGTCGGAAAGACTCATAACTCTGGATGCCATTTGTTTAACCAAATTCACCTTTATGCTAAATTTATGGTAAGAATTGTAGTTGAGATATCTCCCAGAGCTGCTTACTTTTCTATACCAATCAATTATTATCACATTATCAGGTGACCTGGTGAAAAGAGTATCAAGAAAGGGTACGGCCATATTAGAGTTTTCCATTTCAAGAGTGATCCCTATATCCAGATAGGGATATATCCCTATATCCCTATATCCCGAGCTATATCCCTATATCCAGTTCACTCTTGAAATGGAAAACTCTAATATGGCCGTTTTGAACTAAATTTCACCACATATAACACTAGCTAAATAATTAAGAATCAAATTAAAAGTAACGTCAGTTACGATAAAAAAATTTTTACGTCAAAAATGCGCAATGTTGCCGCGATTAAAGTTAGGTTCAAATCAGACGTCTTAATTTTTAGGGTTATGTTTAAGAATTATATTTCGTTTTTGTTCATTCACTTTTTCAATTCTTTCACATGCGTGTTATTAAGAACTTTTTCTGTATCTTTTTTTTGATGTAGGTATGTGATTTATTCTTTCTGGAAAACAATCCATTTTGAGAAATACGCATTTTAAAATGCCTAACCTTTTTGATCATAATAGTAGTTTACGTAACAAGTCCCGAAAGTGGTCTTTTACTGGATGAGTGGACAAATTGCGAGTCCAGTAAAAGCACTTTTGGTACGAATTACGTACAATATTTTTTTTAAACGGGCATTGTTGTACCCGAGGTTGTACCATAAACTTCATATTATTCAGTTTACATTTTTATAACAAGAACTCTTTATTAACTAATTTTAACAATTTTTTTTTTGACAATCGTTAATTTTTGGTTTACAAATATGAACATTATTTTTGAATAGTTTTTTCAAACGTACAATTACAAGTACAATTATTAGCATTACCTATCTGTAAGCACGGTATTTCAAAATTATTCGTTGACGTGAGATTTTTTGAACTGCTCACATTATAATGAGTTTCTGGAATAATTTCCGTGTTTGAGTTACCTGCTTATTGAAATTTGTTAGCTATATTAATCTTATGAATTCACAATCAAATGCATCATTTTGAATATCCATTTTATAATAAATATCACGTTTTCAACTAAAAGTCAAAATAGTCAAGTTATTTTATAGTTTTAAATAATACAAAACTCGGTTACTATAAGGAACCAATTGACCGCTATCTTAGACTAACTGTTTTATTATTTTTGTCCACGACCACCTAATAATAAGTCAATATTTTACCTCCTAACTAAAGGTATATGGTACCATATATCAACTGTCGTGAATTATGGTTCATAATACACTGTAGTGTATTATGGTTCATGATTCACGACTAGAGATGGGGGAACAATATGGAATAAACTATTAAATCTGTGTATTTTGTACAGGAAATTTGTTTCTGACATATATCGTATCTATAAAATATTGTAATTTTTAGTACCTATTGATACTTTTCATAACGATATTTTTTAATATTAAGTATTTCAAAACAATATATTTATAACGGTACGTTGCATTGATACTTTCTACAGTATCGCCCATCTCTATATATGTCAAATTATTTGAAGTAGCTGCCACAACATTTTGAGGTTAGTAATATGCCAAATCGCTACTGACTTTTATTTATTAATAAATAAATTAATTGTCGTGGACAAAGTATAGTATTCTACTCGCAATTTATGGCCATAATTCACTTGGGTGACTTGCGCTCCTCGCCTGCGGCTCGTGACGCAAACGTCACCCATCGTGAATTATGGCTATCATAAATTGCTCGTTTAATAATATACTATTCTCATTAAAGATCGGCCGGAGACTAAAAGCAGATTCCAGGGCCTGCCGTAGGCGAGTCCTGGAAGCTTGGAGAGACCTGAAAGATACTAATTTCCGGTTGCGTGACGTACAATATTTTTGTAAGACTTCTTCATTTACATTTTTCACATTTTTTTCTCGACACCAATTTTTAAATGCGTCGTATGACTTCTCGTAACAAACTTTTTATTTTAGGAACTAGTAATATATCGTAAGTCGCTTTCCGCGCTGCTTCCAAAATTTCTTCTGGAACCTCATTTTCCGTATCAAATAATTCAAAATCTGAGTTCATATTATTGTTAAATTTGCGCAATCGCGAAATAAGTTTGACATAAACGACAATTTCAAAATCAACGAACTGTCATCACTCGACAATATATCGAAACGTTGTTACCTGCATAGTAACGAAATCAAGGTAGCTTGTATTATAAAAGAGCGATTGGAAAAATGAAAAGTCAGGGACCGGAAATAGTTATTTTCCTAACAAGTGCGGAAAGTGATACTTTCTCGCACGCGACTGCAGTTGACCCGAACGACGCGAAGCGGAGTTCGGGCAAGCGGTCAAGGGCGGGAAAGACACTTTACGCATGATTATTTTTTCTACGACCGTATATGCAAAAAAGTATACCAACCCATTTTTCAAAAGTTTTTTTTTATTTCAACATACATACAAAACTTTAACCAAAATCTATAATTATTATTATAATATTAATATTAGAAACACAATTTGTTGCATTTTGTAAATTACTTAAAATTGCCGGTTCAGTGGAGTTATTTGGTGTTAACTGGTAATTAGATGACGTTGATGAGGATGGCATCGGTTGCAGGTCACATAAAGATGACGATGAAGGTGACGGCAACGGTTTTAAGTCATTTGTAGATGAAAGAATTTTATTTGATATATTTTTCTTATATCAAACCCGGATAATTTGATAGTTGTTTTATGACAGTGCTTTAAAGAATGTACAGGGTTATATCAAAATATCTTCATTATCTCATATTTTCAAAAAATAAAAAATGCAACAAAAAGCTAGATAAGATGTAGATTTTATTTGATGGACTATTTATTCACCTGTTGTAACAATAGTTATAACTTCCGAAGCAAAAAACTATCTAGTAAGGTCGAAATTTGCATAATTTTACTTTCCCGCACTAGTGCGGGAAAGTGACACTTTCAATGCTAAAATGCGTGCGGGAAAGTGGGTTAAAACGCACGGTCGTAGAAAAAAGCTTTTGCCGGTCCCCGACGTCCATTATCCGGTCTTGATCGGCAAACGTTATTTTCTGGACGAAAAATTGTCCAGAATGTGTATATCTTCTGGTCGGTCTTAA
>CAJUYI010000522.1:81924-127023 GCA_910591695.1 Galerucella pusilla
TGAGTATTAAATATTCTTTCATTACTGAGATCCATTCAACTTATTTTGCTATTTTCATTAAATTAAACCAAATGTTATGTTAACCTCCCGGTTCGATTCATTTAATATGTCCGTGACACTTGAATGTTCTTTTTTCCATATCAGAATGTATATCCGTGTAGTTTCTATTTCTCCACAACTTTTTTCGTTATTATAGTAAATATTTATGAAGCAATTATAAACTACTAATTCCAAACATAAGTCTCACTTACTTTTGTGGGGTGGATAAGTGCAATCCATTACTTATATCATAAACAATTTCAGGAAATTATATCAATTTGCCAAGGCCATTAATATCTAACGACTTATTGCTATGAAACAACTCAAAGTTTTGACATTATTCTTGAAATATTCAATTTACGACTATTAATGAGAGTCATAAAAGTTTGAAATAAAATAGAAATTGTCTTCAATTACCAATTTTCGAATAGTTAACAGTCTTATCCAAAAACTTGGCTGAAGTTTATGGTTCTCAAATAGCTGTTATAAGAAAGACCGTTTGGTAAAACCTTCAAAACTTTAGGTGCTCAGCTAAATATGGGTATACAGGATTGGATCAGCGTATAATAGTTAAAATAAGAGAACTGAGAAATTGGAAGCTAGCAGTTTCTTAGGAGCATTATAGAAAATAATATCCAAATTAATTTTTGCGATTACTAATGCTAACATGGTCAATAAGTATTTTTGTATCGGGAATCTTAGAAAAATCAAGTATTATGGAACGAACTAGGATTGTGGAAATTCTACTTGAAGATCATGTTTTACAGATTATTGACGAACCTCCAAGTCTAAAACGTAGTTAAGATCTGCTATTTGCTATCTAATAGTGATCGAATTCTCCAAAATAATATTTACTTTGGAAACTTCCAGTATACAGGATGATGCGAAGTTTCATTTTAGGAATGTTTATTTTTCAACTATTTACGCAAATTACATTACAAATCTAATTTTGTACATCAAGTGAAAAGATAAAAGGTTATTTCAATTGAAAGTAAATAGGGGATGGAAAAAAATATTGTTCCAGTGACGTCCCAGACAGGAGCTGAAATTGTCCACCACCATACAACTCGCATACAACGTACCAACTAATTTTGTCAGCCAAAAAATTGTCTGTTTGAAGAGTAGTTTTAGCAAATTTAGAATTCAGTCAAATAAACATTTCGAGAACAAAATTACATGTAAAAACTATTTTTTCTCGAGACTCGAAACTAATTTTTAATTACAAATTTATGTGCATTTAACGATTTTCATCATTTTCTTGGTATTTAAACGGTACAATTAGACTTCGCGCACTTAAAAGCAGAACTTTGATAACCATCCAGGTAGTCAAGTTTTACTGCAAATGGGTTTAATGTTCCATTATATGAAAAATGTATTTCTGCTTTTGTCCTTCAATTCATCTAAGAGCTGTTGTTACCTACGATGTACAATTTTCCTTGCTTTTAAGTATCCGAATATGAGAGAACGATTTATTTCTCAGGAGTCATTTTCGCAGGATTGAATATTACATTCTTTTTATATATATATATATTACCTATATTTATTTATCCAATACCTACTACTACTTATATTTTGAGAATTTATCATAAAAATAAAATCTATTGAATCTTCGTTAAATTCTTGTTCGGAAAATGTGTGCATACGTCACTAAACTTTAAAAAAGACTTTGCTTATTGAATATTTCATTTCATTATTGTTTAAGAACTGAAATATTAATGGTATGGATACCTAAATTTTATATAGTGGTAACTTACAGGTAGAGCGTCACATGTTTCTATTGGTAACGGATCTTCAGAGCAGTACATGGAATCTGCTGGCTGAAGGATGGGCGGCCGAGGTGGCGGCGGTAGTAGGAACTCTGGTGGCGGTCCAGGACAATCACATTCCGCACCGGCAGCATCCATACTCCACATGGTGTTTATATCGTCGCCAGGTGGATCGTCGTAATCTGCAGGTCTTGCCATAAGACCTTATGCCACCGTTACTGAAAACAAAAACAATCAACGTTTTAAATATATTTAAAAAAAGGAGTGAAAATTTGAAATTATCATACCATATTTTAAATCAACAAAACTAATTCTATCTTTTAAAAATGGTGAATGCGCCGGGCGGGCGATGCAAAAAGTATTGGTGGAAATTTCTTTGCATGACAAGAACTGAATAGAAAATATGGGGCCCCGGCCTCGGCCCAAGCTGAAAAAATTGGAATCAATTTTTGAATATTGTATAAAAACAATAGAAAAGTGTTTTTGGCTCTCATCTCAGCTGTTACCAAAGTTGAAGGTAGTCTAAGGTAAATAAATTGTTAATAAACCTGTTTTTTTTATTATATTTTCTACATCCACATTATTTTATAAATTTCCTCGTAAATTCTGGACCTGTGGATTGCCTTGGAATTCCGAGAGCTTTTGATGGGATTCCATGGTATTAACGAGGGTATTCATTCCAAAGTAAGTTGGTGGAATTCCACTAAAAATGGGATTCTGCTGTACACATTTTTTAAGGTGGTTACCACTCGGGCTAGTATAAGTATGCACCTCGAGTTAAGACAGGTATACTAACAGGACACTACCGCCTGAATGGGCACAGTAATTCAAACTAGTTGAGAAGAAGAATGTGATTATATACTATGGCAGCCGCTGGAAAACGACTGGATAGATGGAGAAGATTTTCCTATACTGACGCCTGTGGATATCGTAAATCCTTTCAAATCATAGGACTAAAAGAATTAATATTGTAATGTTCTTCTTATTTATCTGAACTGATTTTACCGAGTTATAAAATTATACGCTCACTATGGCTAACTACTATTGATTTATTGAATAAGCACCTACACACTATAATAAACTTAATTTATATACAAACTACCTAAGGTCTACTAATTTATCTACACTCGGTATAATAATTGTCCTTATTTATTTTCAACACTATTCATATTCACTATCTGTTTACTAAATGTATACCGAAACTGTTAACCGATTCACTGTATACTGAACAACTCCCCGACTCACTCGAAAACCCGCGTATATTTAGTCCTTTGCAACTCTAGAGCCTTCTTGAATTTACGAATTAGAACATTCAGGAATAAACCATTGTATTGCTTTGTATGGAACTTTATAGAAAGCGCATTCGCCAAAATTTATAGTTCGCGACAGGACCGGCTTCTGAATCACTGATTTCGTAACAATATTCTATGAAATTTTTTTCGGGAGGAAATCAGATATTTCAAGTTTAAGTACAAGATACAAGAAAGGTTTCACTGTCATTCATATCATAACTGATGGCTGCAGTGGACGGAACAAATTTGTTGAGTTTGTTGGTTGTGGCAATAATTGTGAGTGTCAGTTGCATTCGGAAACAGTATCATAAATTATATAATGAATTGTTGTCAAGTATTTCTCATAATGATAACGATAATCTTTTTTAATCAACGTGCCATAGTAAAATGTGTCGCAAATATTGAATTTATGGTCATTCAGTTAATCATCAATCATTTATATCAGGGCACAGGTTATGGCGTGTTGGCACTGCACGTCGACTATAAATCTATCAAATAAATTTGAATCAACATCACATGTACCATGTACCTAATGCGACGCGTAATTTCATTGAACCAACTAAGTAAATATTGAATTAAACGCCGGCGGACAGATATATTTTTTGTTTTTCGGTGAAAAATTTGTTTTCATTTTCAAAATTAGTGGTTCATTAACCTTGAGGTTATAGTGAAACTTGATATGTGTAGCTACTTATCAAATTAAAATAATGTCCCTTATGAATAATATCGTATATGCAATGTAACCCTAAATTTATAATAAATATTTTTAAGATGTAACATTGTGTGAAGGTGAGTACCTGAGACCAGCAATTGAGTACCTATACTTAAAATAGCTTTTGTATAGTGGAAGAAAGAAGGGCTCGGCGTCTATTTTGTTTGTGGCGCCTTAGGCCATGGCCTATTTGTTAATACGGCCCTGTCCATATTTGTACAAGCGAGGCGATATCCTACTTTTATTTTTAAGTACAACTATCGGCTTTTCGAACTCATTTGAAAAGACATATCGTCGTACTTTACAAAATACTGTTTATGGGCTCATATATTTTAGGCCGTATCCTTATTTCATAAGCAGAAGAGTAACTTTAGCCCCACAGTAGATTCATTTACAGATAATTTCGATTAGATTGTGTCAATTTGTTTTGTTGCATGGTGTTTAAGGTTAGGTACCTACCTACCGTTATGAAGAAGACTTGTGGACTTTACCTCCATAAAGGCCATAATTCGGCACTTTACGGTTCAATTCGACTTTACATTGTTTTGACTATAATGAAGCCCAATTATGACTTAGTCTGCTTTTTGGTTTAGTCTCCTTTAAAAATGATTGTGAAACCGTCCCTCATTGAAATTTAATCAATAGGTATGTAATGATAATCTCTACTATGGGCAAAGTTTAAGCTCAAACCTGGTTTGAATGTAAATTTAGTGTTGCGCGGTATCGTTAAGCCGTGTTAATGTCGGTGGATCCCACAGAACTCGAGCATGTTAAAGATTATAAACCTGGATTAGTTATACCTTCACATAAGAGATAATGCGTGTGATATGGAAAACTACCACGGTGATGATTCACTATTATGGTCTTTCAAAAAATTACTACAGTGGTGTGTATTAAATGAACAACTATTCTCCTTGTTGAATGAACACAACATTCAATTTCGCGGATGTTCAATGCTCGGTTCAATGTGGGATTCTACAAGTGTATGTATTGGGACCAACCCTATTTCTTATAAATATGCAATTGTGACCAGTTTCCCTGATACATTTTCAATTTTTGCTGATTGGAGGCAAATGGAGAAGCTCTGATTCTTTGATTTCTTGTGCCTCGATAAATATCGAATGATTTTATTTCCAATAAGATGGGAACATTGGTGAATCACAAAGTATCCGATTCAATCTGTATCAAATCGTAGTAGACGTTGTTGTCAAATTGGATCGATCAAGATACTATGATTTCTTGTCATACTATTGCATTTTAAGGTATAAACATTTACAGCAAACTTTATATGAATTATGTGGAGTTACCACAAGCGAGCTCAACAGAATTCAAATATTATATTGGGTAGAATCGTAAATTTTTCTCAATTTCGAAGAATTATGCGATATGGTATGGAATTTGCGGGAACTGTAAGTCGAGCTGTGAGTACAGCTAAATCCACGTTCACGATTCAAAAAAGGATAATTCTGGCACTTTACAATTTAACTCTCAGAACATTATTTAAATAAATTCTCAATAATCAATTATTAAAACCTTAGAATATAGACAGTGACACGCAAAGAGGATTTACTTATGTCCAAATGTAACTACAACCGTGCTTTTCAAGTTTTATGATCTGATAAGTTAGGAGGGTAGGGCTGCTCCATAGCCACTCATTGGGCACTTTGTACATCCTCCTGGAAGTCCATTTCCGTACGTCAACCAGCCTTTGGATTTAACATAGTTGATAACGTCAACAAAACCTCGGGCTAGTGTGAGCCAAAGCTCGCCGAGCATGGATTTGCGAAAGGGTGATACATACGATCAAAGAGGATAATATCGTGTTATCCTCCTATTCACAGCTCCGACATATCGTCCATGTTTATCATTTTACTAACAAAAACACCAAATTCGGCTTGTATTTCATCACATTAAGATTATTATTATTGCTTTATAATAAAACTGTCCTTCCGAAAGCACTAAGTAATAATAAATTGAAAAATATTAGAAAATGTAGTTTTCGCAATGCTCAGCAGGACATTAAAATAAATAGTAACAAAATATCGTAGTGTCAACCTATTTATGACCGAACCCTTCTATTTTACCGATTGAACTCGGAAACAACAACGAACTGCCGAGCTGTTCTTGAACAATTCGCGAATATACCAAGCTAGCTGTTGGAAAACCGCTCACAAACCTCGTCTGAACCACGCTTTACCAGCTCATCGACGTACTCAGATGAAGAGAGTTTTTTTTATAAAGGAGCCCTTCGCCGGCACCACCTCAGCCTCCTGGGTTTATTGTGGATACTCCTAGTATTCTGTCTACAGCCTATTCAGCAAATCCGTTCCCTGTATTAGCTCATACAGGTTCTTTGCTGGTTGGTTGTAGAAGTCTTCTGGAGTCATTTGGGGTCTACCGTACCGTTTCTGCCTCCTGTGGTCGAGCGTCTCACAGTTGCATAGTATATGCAGAGCTGTTTCGGTATCCTTTTTGCATCTTCTGCGTAGTTCGTTCCTCCTTATTGAGAGCAGTTCTTTCACTCCTTTTTCTGATGATTCTTTTATGAATTTCTTTCCATGTATTAGCCTGGGCGTATTCTTCCAGTGTTTATTGTGTTGTTCTTTTACCCACCCTTTTAACATGACCTGGTTGAGCATCTGGGAATGCCCACAGCTGGTTCGGGTCCGTTTATCAGGGTTGACGATCCTGCTCTTCCAAATTCGTCAGCAATTTCTTTCTGACCTGGGGCCCACTGGGGGCCCACCCCAGACCCCACTCCAGAAAATTTTTAGTTTCACAACTCTTCTTGAGCTAAGATATCATATCCTCATATAAATGTTTTTATCACTCAAAAGTATATATTTTTTCTACTGTCGTCACTAAAACCCGAGGGGGTAACAACTGGTGGCAATACATGTACAAATTGGATGCATTACGACGCATTACCGTGACATTACCAGCATTACCGGCATTACGCGGAATTATTTTAGTATTACGCGGGATTACGCGGAATTATTTTAGTATTACGCGGGATTACGCGGCATTATACTGGTATTACATGGCATTACGTAGGAATTACGCCGCATCATGCTTGTATTCCATAGAATAACTGTGAATTTTGTGACTGAATTGAAGTGATCAGAATTTGAACTCGAGGTAAGTGAAATGATGGACAGATTAGCTAGATTAAAGACCATCAATGCTATTACCCCTGATATAGGTAATTTAATCAATTCTCAATGAATATAGACATATTAGATAATGTAAATAGCATGGGTCTCTGCAAAAATCTTCGAATACATGTTATTATAGGCGTGCGCAGACTTTTTAATTAGGGGGTGTCTAAAATCAAATCGGAATCTTTTGATGAAAAAACAAAGAGCCGTGTCTGCCGAAACATTGCTTTTGCATATTGCCGCACTTCAATTTCTCGCAATTCATTTTAAGAATAAGAAGCTGCTTCCTCGTATCATTGGAAGATTGATATTTTGAGGAATTGGACCGATTAGGGTGGGCCATAACCCCCATGCCCCCCCTCCTGTAGGCACGCCTATGCATGTTATCGCGGCCTATACAATCTGTAAACTGTATGATTATTATATTCTGGTTAACATTAATTAGAAGCTTGTTCGATTACACCTTAGTTGGATTTAAAAGACTATATTTTTCATGTTCGTTTTTAAATTTTATTTTAATATTCCTGTATTATACACAATATGTGCAATGGAAGATGTGGGTGCAAATAATGTTCACTGTAAATCAGTACATACACGTATTTAACCACACGTCTGCCCCTCGTAATTGTATTATGATAACGGATGAGTACGATGACAAACGATGTACCAAAAATTTCAAAGGTTCCGACGCAAGTGATAAGTGAATCTACTTGTCGTTAGTTAGTGTACGGTGCGCGTACCCAACATTGCAGATATAGGTATTTCTCTAGACTCTAGAGAAAGCCAAGTAAGACGCAATACAGGATGCTATAGAATTGAACATAAATCTAAGCCTGGATGGAATCAGTAGAGCCATTTGTGAATATGAACTATCTTTGACAATTCAAGTCCAGAAAATGAGAACTCCAACAAGACCGATAATCAGGATGATGGTGAAGATTCATGTCAAGTGTCAGAAGAAACAGATCAAGATTTTCAAGCTATCCGTAATAACTTGTCCCCTTCTCCCGAGTCTGCTCAAGATTTTGAGAACATCAATATTACAGACTATTTAGGGAATATGTTTAAATAAATGAAAAATCTCAGTTTAAATAGAGGAAGTTAATAAAATCTGATCGTAGGGACCGTTTTTGTGATTGGGGTTTGAATAAATAGTATAAGAATTTGTATTGTTGTATATGATGTAAAAAAATAAGAAAGAAGTTTATCCAAACCCAGGTTCAAATTATGAACTCTATTGTATGTTTCCCTTTGTTTTCAATTAAATTATCATCTGAAGATTATTATCGCCGTATTTATTACGATAACAGCTCGGAGATGCGTGTATTGAATTGAATTACTTTTTTGTGCAACTTTTGTTTTAAGCAAAATTAATTAATTTTCGTTCGTAAAGCTGTTACAATCCAGGTATCATTGTAATGGCATTCCTGGAATTACAATGAATTACATTACGAAGTAATTCTGGCATTACATTGGAATTTCTGGTATTACTATGAAAAGGCATGTAATGCGCAATACATGTACAAAATTTGTCCCAGTTGTTACCCCCTCGCTAAAACCGCATCTAAACCTTGGGTTTGACCGAGGGTTTGACATTCGCAAAACGTCACTTCAAACACTAGTGTTAAAAGTGCGAAAAGTCACATCTCGTTTATCTTTTGTTTCTCAAACTTCACATAGACTATCTTCTGTAATTTATATTTAATTTCTCCGTGATAATTTTGTAGTTCTCTGTCATTTGATTTTTCAATGACACGTCAATAATTGTCTGTCATCTTGTCAATATAATTAAAATCGAGATTAAAATAATATAATATAGTTATGTTTTTTTACCTGCGGGCGTAGAAAAAGTATAGTAAGCATGTAGTGTCAAAAACATCTTTAGTCACTGGTTTCATAAAGCACTCATCCGCTTCACTCCACTCACACCTCAGAAAACTCGTGACTAAATTAAAGTTTTTGCCACTTGGTACTTAATATACTATTGTTATAAAAATTATAAGTGAAACTCGTGTTTTTAACAAAATTAAGATTTTTCCAAGTACAAACTTACTTATTTCAAATTAATTACACTATTAAACAAACCACAGACAGTAAATACTTCCAAGTCCTGTTTGCCTTCTAACTTGATTAATGGATGATTAGATAAATTAATGTGGGTTTGATATCTTTATTTACAGTAGATAAAACTAACAAAGATATCTGTTTCAAAAAGCTAGTTTTTCCAATTAATATTTCACCGAGTATTTCACCAAAAAAAACTAATAAATTGAACGACAATTTTGAATCAAGACTCATTTTTTACGGAAATACATTTTACAACTTTTTATCCAAAAAGCAATAATAAGGCTCCTTTGGCGAGATTCGAACAGTATTTCGTTTGAATTCGAGAAATCATTGTGATTTATCTGAATAAAACACCAGTAATGTAATTGCAAACATTCAGTTTCTAGCTTGTGCACGAACTTCGCTTGGTTAAACCGTTCTCTATATAGGGGGATTGTGTGATTAAAACAGTTTCAACTAGATGGAGTTGATAAATTAAATAGGGAGTTTAAAACTTTTAGCTCTAAAGGCGGATTACAACTACAATTTTCGACTTTTGGTTAGAATATTATGTTTATTTAATTGGATCGAATCCATTTGTAATTTCAATGGTTATGTACAATAGGTCGCTATTTGTATTTCAGAAATGATAGAAAATATTCGAAAAATATTTCGATTGTCTGTGAAACAAATCGTAAAGTTTGACAGGTTTTATGTATCTAAACTTTTTTTTTCGGACCGTGATTATTATCTTGGGAAAATCGAAAAATGTATCAATGACCTTGCATCGAGTCTTGCATGTTAGAGCAATGGAGAAAAATATAAAATTATTCACTGATTTGCCAGTAGTTCTTGTTGCCCTATGCAAAAATAATTTCCAACAAAGGAGTTTACACATCGGACGAAACAAATGACAATTTGACCGTCATTGTGCCTAAACGAATCCTTCTTCTCAGAGTGCATGTTTTTCATCTCGTTTTTCATAAACCTCCATCGATACGCGGAGAAAATTTGTATTTATCTCCATTAAGAATTTTCATTAAAACAAAAAACTCATTTATTGATAACGAGTTAAAATACATAAAAAATGATTCAAATTACTCAAGGAGCTAGTATGGTTAGTTTTACGTATAAAAACACTATCAGAAGTGGTGTCGTTTAACTCTCTCAAGATCTCTGTTAAAAATATATTTTTTTATTAGAGACTATATTTCTTTCACAAGATTTATATCAGAGACGAATGTCTGGGACAAACAAAGTAAATACAGTGATCATGCTAGTCGTAAAACGTAACTTGTGATCCATAAGAACATAAGCTCCCTTTTTCCATAAAACCCAGATATTTTGTTGTTAGTGTTTTATTTTTTTCACGTTATTAAATATAAAAATGTGTTGGTTTATTGGGTTTTTATCCCCGAAATCCACAACAATTACCACCTAATAACGACTACAATAACAATTTTTGTTATTTAATTCTCAGACCACCTTATTACTAAAATAATTGAAATTGTTTGTTTGATAATCTTTAATAAAATGTCACTCCATTGTTGTATTTATCTCGGTATTTATCACATCTACAATTTTTGGAATATTGTTAAATAAATCAATCTAGAAATCAATATCATGATGTCTGGCGAATCAGCTAAAAATTTAGTGAATAAAGTAAAGTTGGTATACTAGGTAGGTATAGCCGTTGAGTGATGTATATGACTAACTATACATGGATGATATAAAAATAGACAAATTTAAATGCCAATCAAAAAAATATTGGGTAGTTGAGAGACGAAAAAAATCACAGAAATCCAGAAAATACGTCTTATTAGAAGAAAAGTGAGGCTCGGATGAAGTCAAGAAAAACAAATGATCAATATTTTTCTACAAAAAATAATATGTAGGTAATACCTAGGAGGGGAGATCCTTTAGCAGGAAAGTAAAAAGTGAGATAAAAACGTTACAGCAACTAAATTTAGAATATTTAGAACCGAGTTTAGAACACAATAAAGGAAAAAGCAGACTGGCCAATACTTAACATTTTTTATAGGTATAGGTACTTACTCTTAGTTTAAGCGAAATTTTTTATAACTATAACGGAAAGAATTGCTAACGTTTGTGCCTAAATGAAATATTTTTGCAAATTAGTTTTGGGGAATTATTTATTCAGTCACAACTCGAATCTAGTTAGGTAACTTTGCATAAAAAAGTATGTTTTTTTGAATTGAAAAATATATACCGATATATACCTAGAACCTATTAGACTGTACCGAGGACTGTACCCGAGACTGTACCTATAAAAAAATCGATGTCAAAGTTTGAACTCGTTTATTCTCGGGTTTATTGAGAGGTGCCGCATTCCCAATTTCTATTTTCCATAAAGGGTTGGTATTATTTTTCGATATTTCTACTCTTTTAAAAAGTAACCAAGGTTAAAGTCAAATTAGTGAAAAAATTTGACATTCTCTCAATTTTTCGACGCTCCAATCAAGTTTATGAAAAAATGTCATGATATGTTTTATAGAGCGTTTTATTAGCTATAGGTAATTTATCTGCATAGACATTTTTTATATCTTTATCTTCGATCACCTTTAAAATTAGGCATTTACGAACCAAAAAAAATATGTGAAATCATACATTATACATACGTTAAAAAGCGTGCGTAAATGAACAATGCTTTTTATATGGGACTTTCATTATAACACCCAAAAGCGTGCGTAAATGACCAATGCTTTTAAATGGGGTTTTCATTTCAACACTCTTTTTTAGCTACGTGATTATCTAGTTGCCTTGAATTTAGTCGTTTGTTGTATAAACTTTTGTGCTGACAGTAAATTTGACAGAAGTGTCAGACATAGTGAAAAATATTTGTTACTTCAAAAAAATACAAATTACCCAATGTTATAATTAGTAATTTGAATAATTGTCCTCATTTCACTGTAAATATGAATTTAAATAATAAGAATTCGTTGTGTATATATATTTTTTTTAATTTACGAATCCGCATCAGCCTCAAGGGCTATTAGCGGTCTGTAGCTATTTATTGTGTTTGTTTAATATTTTGGATACATATAGACATGTCACATGTTTTGAAGTACTTTTAAATTTTTTGGTAAAAGTTTGAGATTTGCTTCATTTTTATGTTTTTTAACCACTTCAGAGCACATTTTTTTATTTTTTCTTCATGTGCTCGTAGATAAACTTTTGTATGACACTTGTGCGTGAAGTACTTTTGCGCACTCGTTGCGGAAAAGGCACTCGCTACGCTCGTTCCTTGCATTTTCGCAGCTCGTGCGCAAAAGTATAACTTCACGCACTAGTATCATAAATAACTATTTATGGGTCGTAAGTTATTGGTATTAAATTGGGAATTTAATAATAACTTTGTGCCGGACTGATTGATAATTTTAACCTCGATTTTAACATTTTACGTGTGCTTCTTCAAGTATAATGAAATACATTATTCACCGGTAAATAATAGATGTGGATGATGAAAAGGTCACATGACACATAATTATTCATACAAAAACGACACAATATATTAAATAAAAATTTGCCTCAAACTCCGACCTAGAATTGAACGAGGAATTGAATAGGTACTCATTAAATAGGTATAATATATAATTTGTTCAATAACAAAAAAAGTAATAGGCTTCATAATAAATGTAATAAACTATAGTGTTTTAGTTTGCCAAAAAAAGTTAAACCTAAACAGGTAATTCATAGTCGTGGACAGAACATAGTATACTACTCGGATATAATGGCCATTATTCACTCACGTGTTTATGTCGCGAGCCACAGGCGCACCTTCGTGAATAATTGCCATCATTATAGCTTGTAGAATAATATACTACCTATTGTAGTTTATAATTCATTATATTAATGGAATAATTAGGTAAGTATACCTACTTTCAATCTAAAAATTGTTTTTTAATTATACTCATTTGTAATAATTATAAATGTGAAACTGAAAGATTTTTATTACAATTAAGAAATTTCCTCGGAAATGTCTTTCTGTATTGATGCGAATATCTTACGACCCATAAGAAATATAGAAAAATATTCTAGAGATAAGTTTTAGCCAATAAAACGCTCTACAAAAATAGATATTTATGTACCAAGGCAGTAAAGTGATTCTTTATATGACGAGCCTGGAACAGGCGAGTCCGATAAAGACACTTTTCTGACGTGGTGCATACAAAATTTTATCGCCAACTGCTCAGAATTCAGAATATAAGAAACTGAGGTATATTTCATTGCATTTTATTACGAGTTTTATTATGACAAAGTAAACAGCACATATAGAACAACTCTACTTTAATACCTGAAGTCAAAGGAGTTCCAACAATAATTTGTTATCAATAAATCGCAAGAAAACTATTATTGAGCCGTAATAGGGAGAAGCGTGACTCTGACAGATGATGATTTCGAGTAATGTCAAAGTCAAAATACCTACCTACTTTACCTACTACCAATATGTAATATCAAACATTACGATACTGATATGAGTTTCGTAATGAGATACGTGAAATTAATTGGAATGAACGTGTCAAAGTTGACAGTTTGCAGAATGCACCAGTCTTCGAATCGCTTATATTCTTTTCGAGGGGTAAACCACAAGTGGAAGTAGGTGTACACCGCAATGGAAGTATGTGGAAGTTTGGTGGAAGTATGCGGAAGTTTGATACAGAAATAAGACGAAGTGCGGTGAAAATAACGAATTAAGAATTATTGAATGAACGATTATACCGGGTGATAATGATAGGTGTTGCAAACTGAAAGAGCATGTAGTAAATGCAAAAATTGGCGTAAAATTTCCTGTCGACATGAATCGTTGGAGCTTTAGTTTTCGAGATACAGGGTGTTAAAGTTACCCATACAACAGGTAAAATATCATCAAAATCAATGCTATTGAGTGTTTTCAGAAATTATGAAATTTTGTGCTCGTTATGGAAGCGTGTTGCATTACAAAAGGGTTGTATGAGTTCTTACATTGTGAACTAACTTGAAAACAGTGTGTGGAAGTATGTGGAAGTTTATTCAAATGTGGAAGTAGGTGTACAAGATTATTGCCGGCGGTTTACCCCTCGATTCTTTTTCATATCTATTGCGGGATTTAGCGGGTACTAGGGTTTGTATTGCGTTATTTGCAGCAAGTTCTATATCAGAATCCACACTTTCATAGTCGGAACTCATGCCAATACAATTATACCAAACTGAAGTGAACGCGTCAAAATTGACAGTTCGCAAAATAAATCAACAATGAGCAACGCTTGCTTGATACATGATTCTAGTATCGTTAATTTCAGGAATATTGACTAATTTTGAGTAAATAATGAACATTATTGGTAGTAGGTAAAATATTGTACAATATTCCTATTGTAAATTCATATTATGATATTCAATGGGTGATGGGTGACAAATTTCCCATCTCATTTCGTAATATGAATCTTTACGACACATATCGTAAATATCTATTACCTGCCGCATATGTCACTTGAACTGCCGCATATGTCACTTTACCTTCCGCAAATGCGGCAGATAAAGTAAAGGAAGGTAAACTGTTTGTTTCGGTTTGTTTACTTCCGGAAATCAATCTGATAATCGATGGCTTTACTGACGGTTGGCTATAAAATATATTTGTAACGAAGAAAAATTGGAAAATGGAAAAAATTATTACGTACTAATTCAACTTTAACCTCGAATAACTTTGAAACGCTTTGAAAGGAGTAAAAATATCAAAAAATCATTGCAGGTAGCCCTTTTTTGTAGAATCAAATTTCCTACAAGAATGTATTATAGTCATTTCAAGGAATTGCTACGTGAGTTATAAAATTCCAAAGCACAAAACAATTATGTTTCCATGTTATTTAAATGGAAAATAGAAATTTCCAATGCACCTAGCACCTGTTAATTAAATAAGAAGAGTTTAAACTTTTACAGGATTTTATTTTTTCACTCGTTTTTTCATGTCCAACAATATTTTCAGTAGGTAAATTTCGAGGTATATTCAAAGAAGAAAAAAATAATCGATTTTCTGAAACAGTCTAATAACCTATAGAGTTTTTATATTATACCTCGTATTATACAATACACTAGGTCAACAGCACACTGTTGTAGAAGACTCGGGTGAAGAGCACCCAAAATTCAATATACATAGATAGTCATTATAGTAAGTCGTAAAACTTTATATTCGACGTAAAAGGTACCAGAGCCGAAGATATTTTGTTACGTTAGTCTAAACAATTTGGGAATTATTTACTTAAACTGTCCTAAATATATCTGAAAAAATTATTTCCAACTCAGACTATGTTAGCCGACCAACTTCAAAGCTATAGTATTGATACATGTGTGATACAACAAAAACATATTAAAACAAAAATAAAAATTAATTTAGTAATCTTTGTTAATGGCATCAGTTTTAAATCGAGGTTTAAATTAAAAAGATATAAAACTTGGTATAAAAAAATAGAAGCAAATTTATTATTAGGAGTCTTTTAAGTTTATTGTTTATATACCTAGGTATATTAACAAACCCTCACAGGAATAGGCTTTAATACAACAGTTTGAAATAGTTTCCCGGAGAAGTGGTTATTTGGAGAACATCTCGGAGAGCATTTAATAAGCACGAAGAGAAGAAAAGCAAATATTTTACCTTGATGAATGAAAACTTTTTTTAAATTTTTACAGGTACATGGAATTTTCCTTTTATACCTATACAAAATTGTTTATGATACTTTCAAGGTACTCAGTCATTGCTCCAAAGTAGGTAATAGGTAGTTTTAAACTGACTGGCTTAATCGACGAAACATAGTAATGAGAAGTCCAGAGCTTCATACAATTCATTCTGTGAATTGTTAAATACCTAGGTATGAAACAGAAAATATTGTTTGTAAAATAAAGGATATAAAAACTTTAGTGTTTGCTGAAAGTAACATTGGCATAGGATCGTTAGAAGGACAGCATTGGAAATTATAGCTGAGAAATTGACTGAGTTGAGACATTTCGTTTCTCTATACATACCTATCTAATGTTAAGTACGTCAACAAAATCTTTATTCATGGCGAAATTAATAATGAGAAAACGAATGAATGAGTTGTACTGCAATGTCTTGAGGTGTATAAGGTTGTTTTTGAATAAAATATTATTTATTGTTGTTTACCTAAAGAAATACAAAATTATCACAAACGTCTCGTTAAAATGTTGAACGTTCAGCCTCATATCGAACTAGGATAATTAGGCCTTACATTTTGTTTTTTTCGGTCTTGAGAGTAGGTAGTAGGTTTTTTGCCTATTGTTCAAATTTTTTTTCAATATTATTGATAAGCACAAATATTAGCTGTTCAATCATTTTTTGCATCGAATCTTTTTAAAGAACAGTAATATATTTAACAAATAACACACCTTCCAATAATCCATTTAGGAAAATTCACTGAACTCCTAATTCCATCACTTCCACACAGACACCGTGCACTAACAAAATATTCTTTTCAAAAAAAGAATATAATCAAACAACAGAAACACAAAATCACTTTTAAAATGGTAACAGAAAGAAATAATCCAAAATCCAATTTGTGCAAAAGAAAACCAACAAATATTACGACGAACAACCAAAACAACCACGTTCGTCGTATACCGAATCCGATGTAAGCAGCATGACAACTACTTGAACGTTGAAAACGGACTGAACATCGAAGCAAAGCAACGCGTAAACGTCCGCTAGACGGAGCCGAGTCACCGCCAAACTTGATTCAGTTGATCCTCAGACAGCTGCATGTTTACACCTATGACTTGCACCCCCACTATACCTATATGACCAATGGAATCCCGATTCGAAGTAGGGATAATAATGTCATTATTTTGTAATTTACAGTTGGCCATGTTGATAGTCAGGTAGGTAGATATTTTGTGGGGGGGATTGTGGTTGTCGGATATTGATATTAGTTGCGCCTGATGGATCTTGGGGTTTTAATGGTTTTATTATAATAGCCGTTTTTACTTTCGGTCGATTTGGAAGGAAAGTTATTATTCTAAAGTCTCGAATTTTAACAAATAACGGACTATGTGCAATTTAAATATTGGCAATAGAAATAATTTCGCCACAAACATAAATTTTTATTCAATTTGACTTGATTATAAATTGATAGCTCATTACTTGTTATCAACCGGCTGCATTAAAAACCCGAATTTTAACCAGTTATTGACGGAAGGATGATACCTTGGTATAAAGAGAATTTTAGTGATCTAGTGAATGGTGAGTTGCAAGAAAAAGTAAAACGCGATTTGTACCTATTGTACCTAGCTTTTGTAAAAGTTGAAGTCACAGATTTAAATGAAGGGAAGATAGTGAAAAGAGTGATTTATTGATTAAACCATTTTAGGATTACTGTATTTCGAATCTCTCTAGTTGTACATTCATACCTGAAGTACCTACCTACATCTCCAAAAATTGGTCGAAGTAACTTATGACACAAGACACCTAAGAAAATCGTAAATATGCACGAATTTTCATTTAAAAAAATGGAAACTGCTCGGAAGGGAGATTTAGGTTTAGTATTATGATAATCTGGTCAAAAAGTATGTACCTAATGTAGGTAGGCTAACCAAAATGTTTGGGCATATTGATAAATAAGTATGTAGTTAAATATTACCCTTATTGGATTTTACGTTCCGAGTTTCCCTTCCCCTTCCCTTCCGCGACTCCAAGGCAACTATTTTTTGGACTAATTTTCATAACAATAACTTAATGTTATCTATAGTCTTAAATAAATTGAAGGTAATTTTAAGCCGCACAATCGGAAGTTTTTTTTTACAACAGTTTTTGTTTACGTTGAAATTGTGACGTTGAGCGACCTCTTACGTAAATTAGTTTTCGAGATATTGAAAAACCCAAAAAGCATTTTTCGAAAAATGTTTAATCTCACCGATACACACCAAACTGAACATGTTTAACATTGAAAACATTTATTTTGGAGATTTCCCGCCGAAGTCGAAAGTTTCACGGCCTATAGGTCTATAATAGGCCTCGAATAAAATACTGTCACATCTTCCCATTTTTTTTTTCAATTTTGATTTATACATTCATCAGTTAATTAGTAAGTTTTTACACATAAACAATATCACTTTTTGTAGGTACCTACTTAAGTAAAATTTCAATCAAATTGTTTGACTTGCTCAAGTGAGAAAAATGGTTCATAGAAGAAATAACTGATAATAATAACTATTTAAAGTTATTCGTGGCTATGTTAATGAGGGACATTTGCATATAAATACGTATCTTAGCTCCAATTTGATATAAAAGGGTTAATATCACCATGCCAGTTGAGGGAACAAATCAAGTTGTCCACGCATCATTTAACAATAATAAACCTAAACTAGTTCTTTCGGTTCCTTTAGAATCTCTCACAGAATATATAGGTATACAAAAAAGCTAACACAAGGTTACGATGAATAGTCCCCTACAGGTAAAGAAATTCAGTCTACCTGCAATTTATGTATATTATTATTATAGATGGACATAAGCGCAGATAGGGGCCTTCAAAAAAATATTATTTTTCAATTTTTTTTGTTTTTTGAGAAATGTGTTTACAGAAAATCGACTGTATCCTGAACATGTTTGCCAGTAAATTTATCAAATATCGTGACATGTTACCTTTGGGACACTCGGTGTAGTAAATTATGAATAATTTGTTGTCATTTAACGTGAGATAAATTATTTGCTGGCTGGTTTGAATTATAGCATAATTTCAATTTAATGTTTATTATATTTCAATTTTACGGCTGATGAAATAAAATTTAGATAAATCCAGCACGTATGTTGTGGGTTTAATTCAATTTATTCTGGTAGTTCGGATTTGTTTGAATTCAATCAAATTATTATTTTTGTTTTGTTAAATCTGGGTTATCTTTAACTACATAAAGAAAATCATCTCTCTGGTTACAACAAATTCAAATTCAGTTTTTTTCGTTTGAGCCCCTCATATTGATTTTTCCTTGACACTAATCCAGCAATTTCAGAAATTACTTAAAGCATAATATTTCGATGTTTTAATGCTCCAAATTCAAAATTACTTTCAAAAATCATAAACTTGTATTTCCTTTAAAAATAACTTTTATACGTCTCTGACGATATGATCCATCTAGAAATATAAATCTCTTAAATGTAAGCTAAACAAAGTCAAGAAGATATCGCTTTTCAGATCCCAATCTGGGTTAGGTATTGAAGTTTATTGATTCTGGCATTGCCATTCAATATTTACCTGAGCATACATTGTTTTAAATGCATTATAATGTGTTTACCCCGGCCGGCCGCAAGGTAGCTAGTTTATACAGAGAGATTGGGAAGATTTACCATCGGATTACTTCAAAAGTGTTTTGGAATTCCATGTAACTATTTTTTCTAACCAATACAAGAGTGAATTCATAGATGTGGGTAAATCCTTTGGAAGTAGATGACCTTGTATGTATTTTTATAGTGGTATTTTAAATAAATTCAATAACTTCTACCCTTAATGTCCGAAGAGAATTATCAGGATACAGAAAAGTATAATTTCTTGAAATTGTCTATAATTATATTATATCTACCTAATAACAGTAGCCGGGATACTTTTTCAGATAATTCCATTGTCATTCAATTCCTGTAATAGATTATGTAACGTGTGTGGTAAGGAGCATTTTACGCACGAATGGAAAAATTACGCACGATGCCGCGTAGCGGTGAGTGCGTAAAATGCTACACAACACGAGTTACGTACTTCACTTTACCTACGAGACCTACTTGTACTTGTATTTATAATCTTATTATTAATAATACTTGAACAGCATCAACCTTAGGTATTTATAATAATTTTATTGTATAACATCTAATTCCATAATATTAGATATTATAATAATTTTGTTTATAGTAACAGTACAGTTATTAAACACAAATCGTAAATCGCTTCCTTTGCTTGTTGAAGCATAATTACCTACATTATTAGAGGTGCTTGGTTAACTTTCATCCCCTCCATCTCTATTACTCTATTACCAATGAAAGAAGCACATTAAAGAACTAACGTTTAATCATTAAAGTATATTGTTGATAATCGAATGTCCATTTTTCAATTATAATCAATACATAAACTTATCCCTTTGGGGTTTTCATAGTTAAACGTGGCTATATCGAATGTTTTCAAATATTAAATTTTGGATAAAATGGTGACGTCTATTGACAGTTGCTAGGATGTTGCTAGGGAAGCCGTTCGATTTACTTTACAGCTGTGCGGTTTTTTACAGTGCGTAATAGACATCATTACATTGATGCCGACTGTGTGTTGTTGACTGATTAGAGGGGGGGTCGTAGGTAATAGTATATTACGTAACGTGTGTGGTAAGGAGCATTTAACGCACGAATGGAAAAGTTATTCCGTGGTAATTCCGTGGGTGCGTATGCTCTACAACACGAGTTACGTACTAAACTTTACCTACGACCTACTTGTACTTGTATTTTTTATAAGAAGCAAAAGGAATAACAGTTACATAATTAGAGGTGCTTGGTAAACTCCATCTCTATTACTCTATTACCAATGAAAGAACCACATTAAAGAACTAACGTTTAATCATTATTAATATATTGTTGATAATCGAAAGTCCATTTTTCAATTATAATCAATACATATACATAGCCCTTTGAGCTTTTCATAGTTAAACGTGGCCATATCTAATGTTTTCAAATAGTGAATTTTGAATAAAATGGAGACGTCTATTGACAGTTGCTAAGATGTTGCTAGGGAAGCCGTGCGATTTACTTTACAGCTGTGCGTTTTTTTACAGTGCGTGATAGACGTCATTACATTGATACAGACTGTGTGTTATTGACTGATTACAGGGGGGGTCGTAGGTAAATATACAAAATGTTATAATTTAACATCAACTTTTAAAAGCTTCATTTTATTAACTGATTATCATGAAATACTTCTCTGCACCATGCTCCTAAGCACGGAATCAATAAAAGAACTTTTACTAATTTAAAACAAGACATGTTTATGCACTTTCCTCTTTATAAAACACTTTTCAACTTACACAAATTGCTGGAAGGATTACGGAGAACTGATTATTCCTCTATTATGGTCTGTTTTGCTGAAAATATGGAATAAATCTTTTTTGCCAATTTTTATTGTTTAAATCTGGGATTTATCTCTCAAGAACTATTTGCTTTGTATAACTAGCTAGTATTTTCTTCAATTAAGGGTAATTGAAGGTAATATTGGTATATTCTTTCTATATTAACTTTAACTAAAAGAGTATAGGTATGAAAATAATATAGTAATATACTATATATACCTAACATACAATTTTTAGAAGCTCTAAGACAATGTTTCCTTCTCATTCCAATTAAAGAAAGGGCATTTGAGATCGGGATCTATAATAGGTAGGTACATTCAAAATTCAATAATAATGCAATAATCGCTATTACTGTCAGAATGTTTGTAATACAACTAAAGACGTGAACAGAAGAAAAGTCATGTTTAGATAAAGCACCTAAAAAATTACTACTGGTGCCAGTATTTTTAACATCAAACGAATTTGAATGTCTCTGTCTGGTGAAAATTACAGGTAATGGCGCCACCCCAAAATACATTATATGAGTGTCCTTTTAGAACTCTTTAGAAAACTTTCATTGGAATCCATTACCTGACCAGACAAATTGTATGAGAAATAGTTTGATCTTATTATTGAAATACAATAATAATTATTAAAGGGCAACCATTTCGTTGGGCATATTACATTTATTCTATTTATATCTAAACAAATTGGTTAAACTCCCTAGATCAATATTGTTTAACTATAATCTCCATAGAGATACTACAGTATCTCTATGACAATTTTACTCAATATACCTAAGAACTATTTAGAAATTTTAATTCGCAAAAATAACAAAACATTTTTAAACTTCAACATATCATTCACCTTTCACCTAATTCTGTCTTTTCACAGGTTTATTCATTATAAATTACCCACCTCCTATCCTCGTTATTATTACTTTTAGAAAAAAACGTCTTCCATTAAAGTTGATTGGTTACAGCTGGATTTTCTTAATATTTTATCAAAAGTTCAGTAGGGTACAAATTTAAGGGGGAAAAAAATTATAAGTTTTTTTTCAAATGGGACACCCTGTATGTTTCCACATTTTTGGAATGGTCTTTTTTTCTGATTTCAAAAATCTACCTTGTACCTCTTTTGAGTTATTAAATGTTGATAATCTTAGTTTTAGTAATTACTGTGAATATGAAAAAGATAATTTATCAAAGTGAGCTATGAAAATGACAACTAATACTTATTTGATAATTGACAATTTTCTAATAATGGTTTACAGTAAGAAAGGAAAAGTCAAAATATATATATTATACAAAACAGAAAACAAAGATTTATTTGAGAAACTTTATAAATAACAACCCATAATAGTTATTTACGTAATTAGTGAGATATGGATATTATTAACGTATTAAGTTTGCACGACGAGGCCGTGGGCCGAGTCGTGTAATCACATGTGCGTTAATAATTCCTATCACACGTATTTCGTACAAAATTTTATCTACAACTGTTAATTAGTATTATTAATAGTACCTATATCCAATCCAACGTATTTTTCATAATATTGACTGCAAACATAATGTATCATATTTTGTGACCATAGCAACAAACACTAACAAATCTGTGGAAATAAAATAAATTAGTTATGTCATCAAATTTTCAAAGTTGAATGAACAAAAATCTATAAAAATGAGCTCAAGCGAAGACAATCTTCTTTCGGAAGTTGAAAATGCAGCTTCCGGTGTTATTTTAAATATTTAATTCTGGTATTAATATTTTTCTAGATTCTTATTATCGCACTAGTGCGGTAATGTTTTAAAAAACGCACTAGTGCGGTAATATACCCCATTATGACACTTAAAATAGTGACAGTTGTAGATAAAATATATTTGAAATGTCGACCATCATTGTTAATGCATAATTGTTAACACCTCCTTATATAATTATAAAAACATTGCAGATAACTTTAATGTCTTCATTTAGTTTAATCACTTGTATATTGTTGTTATTATTATTAATAATATCTTTCACCTTACTGTGAACCATTTTAATTAGTTTATCAGAAAAATGTCAACTATCAAATAAGTATCAGTTGTCATTTTCATAGCTCACTTTGATAAATTATCTATGTCATATTCACAGTAATTACTGAAACTAAGTTTTTCAACATTTATATATATATATATATATATATATAATATTATAATAACTCAAAAACGGTACGAGGTGAGGGTAACATATTAGGGTCAAGTGGTGTAAAAATGAGACACCGAAAATTTTGGGTAAAAATGAGACATTCTATTTTTTGCCACTATAAATAGTTTTATTAACACGAAAACAAGACGTTATTAAACCCACATACTGTAAAACCAGAAGGCATATTAATTTAAACAATAATATTAACGTAAACATAAATTATTTAATGCAACTTAATTTATTAAAATTTTAGTGATAAAAACTTTTAAAATAAGAGCGCAAACTTTTGTTACCATACAAAAGCGGACCATCGGGCGCGCTCGGTTAAAGTCGGAATGCGAAGACTGATGTGTCGCGGCTCTCTGCAAACGAGTAGGCTAGTCTGTTGCTGCCAGTTATTGAGTAGGTACGTGTTGTTTTGCAGGGGCAAATTTGAGACGGCTGTTTGGGTAAATATGAGACACATCCTGGGGTAAAAATAATACATTTACTTAAGTATATACAATTTTTAGGTTAACGTACCTCAAACTCACAATGCCTAGGAATTACGTCCCAAAGGCTAAACCCTACACAGACGACGATCTGAAGCAGGCGCTTACCTTAGTAAAAGAAGGTAAGTTGTCTATTCGAGCTGCGTCAAAAAAATACCGAATTGATAAATCCAAATTATTTCGAGCTATTCATCAAAAAAATATTTCAAAACGTGGCCGAAAACAAGCGCTGTCCGATGAACAAGAAAAAGATTTGACAGAAAAAATCAAAATTATGGCAAAATGGGGATTTGCCTTGTCCAAAAAAGAAATTCAGTCAGCTGTACAAACATATGTTAATGAAAATGCTATAAAATCTACATTTAAGGACGGCAAACCTGGTGATGACTGGTTTCGTTCGTTCTGTAAGAGGAATCGACTGAGCCAGAAGAAAATGGAACAGCTGGAAAAGTGTAGAAGAACAGCTACTAGCGACCCGTTCATAATATACTCTTTCTATGATCGCCTGGGGGAAACAATACAACAACTTGGTTTGCAAGAAAAGCCTTCGCACATATTCAACTTGGATGAAACTGGGTTTAACATGGATCCAGGTAGAATAAAAGGAGTTGCCGCGGTGGGCCAAAAAGTTCACAGAAGCATAGAAGGTTCTGGTGAAGAAAATATTACGACAATGGCATGTATTTCTGCCAGTGGCGTATTATTACCCCCGCTAATTATATATCAGGGACAAAACTTATGGAGCACATGGAGGGGATCAAACGATTTAAAAGGAACCTGCTACGCTGTCTCTGATAAAGGCTGGATGACCACTGCTGTATTTAATAGTTGGTTTTCCAAATTTTGTTCAATGGTTTCAGAAAGGCCGCTGTTACTTATTATGGATGGTCACGTCTCACATATGGATAGGGGAACCATTGAACTTGCCATGCAAAACAACATCACATTGTTTAAACTACCACCTCATGCTACAGATATTTTGCAACCATTGGACAAGTGTTGCTTTGGACCACTAAAGCTAAAATGGAATCAAAAGCTTACAGAATGGCAGATATTAAATCAAAGACGTCTCACCAAAAGCGAATTTGCTGATATGATCTGTGAGTTATGGAATGAAGGTATTACAGAGACTATAATAAAAAAGTCTTTTGAATCGACTGGCATATTTCCTTGCTCTAGAGAAAAATATCCAGTTGAACGTCTTAATGAAATTAAATTGCAAAAATACAGCCAAAGTGTCCGAAACCCTAATCCATTAGATATTTGTGAATTAAACCAAGAAGAGGAAAATGATGAGGTTGAAGCAAACAATATCGAACGGGAAACTGAAGAAGAAACAGGAAATAATACTAATGAAACTGAGACATTTAAAGCTAATAATGCTGAGCCACAACCAACTTCGTCTACTTCATTTGAGCATATTTTGTTACGTAAGATCAACAAAACAAATCCTGAAATAAAAAGAAGGAGAAAAGTTAATTCCGGTTGTGCTGTTTTAACGAGCGCCGAATATTTAGAGAGTATTAAGGAAAAGGAGTTGTTACAAAAAAAGAAAAAAGAATCAAAGAAAAAGGTGACAAAAGTAACGGAGTCCTCTTCAGACGAAGAAAGTGTTACTTACCAAGTGACATAGAAAGTGACATAGAAAATATGACATTAAACGAAGTTTTGGAAGAAGAAAGAGAAAATCATGCAGTCGAAGAATTTAATTATACAACTAGTGAAATAAATATTGGGGACTATATTTTGGTCAAGTTTTGTACAAAAAAAAAGAAATGCATTACGTTGCGCTAGTAGAATTTGTTGGGACTGACGAGTTTTCTGTATCGTATTTGCGTCGAAAGGGTGAAAATTTTATATTTCCTCAAATACCAGAGAAATATGAAGTACCAAAGGATGACGTAGTCATGAAACTACCTCCTCCAACAACGCATGGAGGTACTGCTAGGGTATCAAAGAAATTCGTGTTTAATATAGATATGAATAAATTTAATGTTAACTAATGCCTACACTTACGAGTTAATTTTTTATTTTTACTTTCATATGTAGACTGCAATTTAAGTTCCTATTAACTGTGTTAATCTGTATTATTATTTTTTATGTTAATGTAACTATTTAGATTTTATATGGTTTTAAATGAAACTAACTGTTTTTAAATGACTCCACAATATATTTGTAAAAATCTGTAAATTGCAAGTAAATTGACAATTGTTTCGATATAAATATCATCATCAGAATGAGTTTCATTTAAAACCATATGATGAGTAGATTCCACGAAGTGAGGGTTTATACAGTTAACTCAATTTAGATTTTATTTTATGTTTTTTAATTTGTTCGTGAAATGCGATTTGAGTTTTCTTTACAACTGTTTTTACATTTATTAAATTGGTAATGGGTAAAAATGACCCAAATAATGTTTTTTTTTGTATTAATTTTTAGTTCTCACTTCATTTTTAAATAAATCTGAAAAAAATCATATCAAATTTTGTCTCATTTTTCAACCAGGCAATCTTATAATTGTTCCAGACCACCAACAACAAAATAAACGCTGAAAATTGGTATGTCTCATTTTTACCCACCCCTTGTCTCATTTTTTCCCGAAGTGGCGGGTAAAAATAAGACACAAGTTTCATTTTTTTCCTTTAAACCCATTAAGATTTTATTCAACTCGTCGTTTCTATGTTATTCAGCATCAAAATCTGCATATTATCACCATTTAAACAAAACTTATTTCAAGAAGGACACCGTTTAAAAATTAAAAGTTGTATAAAATGTCTCATTTTTATACCACTTGACCCTATATATTTTTGAAATCAGAAAAAAATACCATCATCCAAAAAATGTGAAAAGATACAGGGTATCCTATTTGAGAAAAAAACTATTGTTTTTTTTATATCCACTGAACTTTTGATAGAATATTGAGAAAATTCAGCTGTAACCAAACAACTTTTATGGGAGAATTTTTTTTGATATAATGAATAACCCTGTACATTTGATATTTTCTAACCCAGTTGCTATTTTTGCATCCTTTAATTAGAAATGTATACATCTGTTTTTTTATCTTATAATTCAAGAATGTTTCTCAATATTTCGTTGCCTCGGCATCTGGATTAAAGGATTTAGGAATAAATGTTTATAAATCCGTCATTGTACAGTGAACAGTAACAGATCCGTAGTAGGCAAGTTTGAGATACTAAAACATAAATTAAAATTTTGTAAAAAGAAGACATTCAATTTAAAAAAAAAGGAAAATTAAACTTACATTTATCAATTGGAACATACAGGATGGACCACCGCACACGATTGGATTTATTATGTTATCTGGGTAAAAAACTGTAAAGAATCCCTTAACATGCTAGCAAGAGACAACAAAGTCTCTAACATGGGTGCCGGCACAAGAGAGGGTTGTAGGGGATGAAATGGCAGACAAGCTAGCTGAAGAAGGTTCCAAAAAAGCCTTCACAGGTCCGGAACCGCTTTGTGGAATCACAAAGGATTACATAAGAGGGGGAGTCGGGAACTGGCTAGTGAAGGAACACCAACTCAAATGGAGGCTGACACAAGGATATCTCCATAGTAAGAGTCTACTGAATAAGCTAGACAAGGAACTCTTGTCCAGGCTGTTGAAACTGGGTGAGAGAAATTTGAAAACAGTTACCGCCCAGGTGTCTGGACACTGTACCCCGAGGAAGTATCTGCACAGGATGGGCAAAGTTAGTAAACCTATGTACAGAAAATGTGAACTCCACGATTAAACACCTACTCTTACAAGGACTCAGGCGGAAGCACTTTGGAGTGGATATAATACAACCATCACAACTACTGAAGATCCCTCCAGGTAAACCGGTGGCCTATATACATGACACGAAGCTTTTGGAATGAAAGTAGGTAAATAACATGGGTAATGGTACAAAGATTCAGTTCAAGTGCCTGGGCTGTTGAGCTCAACCCAAACGTATGAATGAATAAATATGTTATCATAACAAATGTTAATAATATTTAGTTTAATAATGGGTATATTTGGAAAATATTCTATACTATACAAGGTTTATGCAAAACAGTGGAGGGTATCAAGGTTACATTTTTTAAATAATAACTAATATAAAATTGAAATAGAATCGAAAAGCAGCAAAGTGAGTAGTTAATGATCTATGACTGTGTCTTTTCAGTGTGAAACAGCCCAATGGAATAAATTCGATAACTAATAAATGAGGGCGTGTTGGGAAGAACGATTGGACACATCGATTTGTATTTTTCCGGCGTATCTTTTCCAAAAATAATTATATAGAGTGCGTCATGTGACAGTGGCCCATACCAAACTTCTCATTTTAAATGCAACTCCCTGTATTATTTATTTTACGGATTCCTCAGAAAATTCTAGACATAATTCATGACATGTCTGTTTCTGAAATATTAAGTGTTTTCAGATTTTTTACAAAGATTACCATGAGAAGAAGAAAACTATTTTATTCCATAAGTTCGCTAAATTACACTAAAAACCTAATATTTATTACTGATTATTTCTCAATAATGTGAAAAAGAAAACAAAAAAAAACATTACTGTCAATGTAGAAAATATTCAAAATGCTCGCCGCGAACGTCTTGGTCACATACTAATCTGGTATAGAAATGTATTCTAACGTTACTCAACATCTCAAGCGTGATTCGTCTTTTTAAGTCATCTAAGTTGAGGGGTTTAGTTTTGTATACAATACTTTCGACATATCCCTACAAAAAGTAGTCTTTTTTGATTCAGATACTGCCGGTCATTAATTTGGTAATGAAGTGGTTCTCCATCTTGCTGAAACAGGTGGATGCATTTATCATAAGAAAGTTGGTATTGGACACTGTCACATGACATACCCTATATATAAATTGTTTTTAAATGCGCATTTAAATATACAAATCGAAGTGTCCAAAAGTTTTTCCTAACACGCCCTCATTTATTCGTTATCGAATTTTTTCCATTTGGCTGTTCCACATTGTATACAGAGTTCGACAAAAGTCCGGGACCGGACAAGTATTGAAGAATATATGGAATTTTTGGAACATCTTTTCATACCACAAATTTCACTATTACTATTTTAAAATATACAGGGTTTAAAACATACAGTTTTGCGTACTGAAATAAATTATTTTCTTCAAATGGATCTTTGGCCATCTAATGGAATATTTAAAAAGATCACGTTCCAAGCCTTAGGAAAATATAGGGTTTTGTTATTCTATACCGAGTGGTTGAAAAGATATAGCCACTTTCACAGAAACATCACTATCTATTTAGAGACATTCTATTGAATAACAAAAAAAAACAATAAATCCAAATCTTTTTTACCACTTGGTATAGGATAGCAGAGCCCCATATTTTCTGAAGGCTTAAAACGTGATCTTTTTAAATCTGCCATTAGGTCTGCCAAACATCCATTATTTTTTCAAGCCCACCTGCCTTGTTGTCAAACCTCGAATTTTGGTTTGCAGTTGGCGGTGAAGATGTCGCTATTGTCACAACTTGAACATTTCCGATATTGGAAGACATGTATTGATTATTATTTCAGTGTCTTCTTCAGTCCGGGATTGGGCTCTTAGAACTTCCAGACGGAGAACATACACCTAGTACTGATCAGGCGCAAATACGACGAAACTGGTCTTCAAAATATGTTGTCCCTTCTAATTGTAAGCCAGAATCGTTGGTGCTGAAGATCTTGTAGATAGATATACCAGCCTTGTTTGACTTTGAATTCAATATTGGCTCAAGCAGTTTTGGTAAATAAAACAAAGCCAAGTTTCGTGTACGATTAGGTTTTTAATTTGAAAGCACGTATGTTCTAATACAAGTCAAAGATTAAATATATGTCACACTGACACAAACAAAACAACTAGTTTATAGTATTGCATATAACAACATTCAATAGCCGTCAGTGCCTATGGTCCGGGAAGTCGTTGTTGCTTCTTAGTTCAACTAGTGGGCATAGTTAATTTACATAACAAACAAATATCTAGACTCCAAGAATTCTTCATTGCCAAGGCTGAAACATCTGAACTGCATGAGATGGTCGCAAAAGCAGATAAAAACTATTCCCCCTTAAATCTTGTAAGCCCTGATATGAGACTTGAAATCGTTACAGATTTTGACAAACAGGTGGAGTGAGCTCAGAAAGCGCTTCATGGTCTTCATCATCATGACCTCAATCAACCTCATATCGACAAGGAAGCATCAAATAAGTGGCTATCTGATGACATTATTTCCAGAAACAGGAGGATTTATGATGGCAATTCAAGGCCAAGTAATTAATACAAACAATTACAAGAAATTTATCATAAAAGATCCAAACATCGCAACGGACAACTGCAGAAGGTGCCAACAAACAACAGAGACGATACAACACATAACGTCGGGATGTTCAGCCTTAGCTAACATTGATTACCTACGCAGGCACAATCAACTTTGCAACATTATCCATCAAAAGTTGGCCAACAAATTTGGATTAGTTAACACCTACATCCCATATTACAAGTACCAACCGAATTCGGTGCTAGAGAATGCTGATTTTAAACTA
Source organism: Galerucella pusilla (assembly GCA_910591695.1). Taxonomy (NCBI): domain Eukaryota; kingdom Metazoa; phylum Arthropoda; class Insecta; order Coleoptera; family Chrysomelidae; genus Galerucella; species Galerucella pusilla. Next base: position 112,242 of record CAJUYI010000522.1, read on the forward strand.
TACTACGATAGGTCAATTATCACCGACAGACGGGTGACGAATAACCGGCCTGATATTGTAGTTGTGGATAAAAAAGCTAACTCGGTTTATCTGGTGGATGTTGATGTACCCAATAATAACAATATTCTGGACAAATACAACGAGAAAATTGCAAAATACACCGATCTTGCGATTGAGGTAAGACAGATGAGGCATGAAGAGAAAATAGAGGTGGTAACGATCATCGTTTCATCTACGGGACTAATTCCCAAAACTCTACAAGATAGCCTTACCAAATTAGGTCTTCACAAAAATACATACATCGATCTGCAGAAGGCTGCCATTCTAAATAAATAAATACACTGTCCGTAAATTTCTAAATATGTGACTTCCATTTGCGTTTACACACGCTCGGGATAGGTGAACATTACCAGCAAGTGCTGAGCAAGTGCATACTTGGAATGATAATGATAATAATGCTTTATTTGCCCTTTTTCATCACAAAAATGATATAGTATATTATTATGTAGGTTTATTTATACATGCAAATTATTTTCTTCTCCTATATAATCCGGTAGCTTGTTTAAAAATTGTATTCTTCTATACATTGGACTCTTTTCATATAATGCCGTTGTGTGTTTCGGTGGACGAATTGGTTTTAAACTTCGCGTTGAAAAGTTAAAATAGTCGGAATTTAAGTTTAAATCCATACCTTTTGTGATAAATGAATAAAAAGCTATACTGTTTAGTTCTATTTGCTATAAAAGCGTTAACGTCACCGAGTATCCTTCACCGCGCCACGTACATCAGCATATCATGATATGCGTGGATGTATGGACAAACTGTATAACTGTTAGCTTCGTTTGATTACAGTTTTGCATTCAACATCGTTAAGATTCGTATTTAATTGTCGCGAGCTAGGTACAAATTACTGCAAGTTTGTAGTGTACACACGGAAACTAGCAACGATCAAAATAAATACAATAACGTTGGAGTTTGTGTAATCTACCCTTGATTTTGTGACTGAACTGTGTTTAATGAAAGTGCTGGAGGACGCACAATTAAATGCTCGCACCCTTGCTAATATATTCAGGCAGAAGGAGTGATAGGACAAACAATTATTCTGGGCAATTTATAGGTCTCTCTCAGAGAAGATTTCTTCAAGTGCAACACTTGGAATTAAAAGGGTTCAGATATTGGATTCATTACCATTTTAGATTGTTAAAAGAGAATCGCCTTTTTAGTCGTTACATTATTGCATAGAAATCACTCTTGAAATAAATTTCAAGAATTGAAAAAAGTGTATCAGTTTCATGTCTTAGTAATTTGAACATATATAGGTATTTATAGTCCATTCTCGAAATGCGCTGCGACAGTATAATATTGTAGTATGTTGTTCAACATTCATCTATAAATTATTTTTTAAATAAAATTAACAGAAAAACTAAATTCACAGACAAAATAAATTACATAAACTTTCTAAATATTCATAGCTTCACGTCCCATTCCCTATTCGGAAAAAACGTGAACAAAAAGATATTTATTCCGCTTTAACCCACTATGTAATATATTCTTATGAGTTTTCGATACATTCAGAAATGTCTATTTTTCCGGCCCTCCTGGAGATACAAAAGTGTTTATATGAGAAAAAACCCAAACAGCTTTATTTTAAACCTGAATGAAATGTAATATACATACGTGTAATATGGCGTATGACAGATTTCGAAGATTTTTATTACTAAATTTTATACGTCTCAGTTATGTTGAAAGATTATTTCTGCGTTGGGTATTATAACGAATTAAGTCGTATATTATATTGTATTTTGGAAGAGAAATGAAAAATACATTGTTCTCACCTATTATAGAGATTAGTCTACATCAGTAGACAATGAAAAAATATGAAGAGCTCATCCCAGGAATACTATTATACAAAATAATAGTTTATAAAACTAAATAACAAGCTTTTCTACTACATATATCCAATTAAAAAACGTATATGATCTATTGTATTTTAATGACCAATATTGAGAAATGTCCAGCTTCTTAACAAGCCGATGAAAAATTACAATTATAAAACATCTTCTCTCAGAAGCAAAAACAAAAAAGGTTAGGTTGTGAGATAATTGAAAAAACAATACATTTTTTAAAATTTTTGAAGGATATTTCACCGTTCAAGTTTATTCTGCTTGTAGTCGAGAAATTTATATTTATGAAATTGTTAATTTATTAGGCTTGGTCTATTTGTCTATTTCGCAATTCAAGGTTATATAACTACTAAACACCACTTTTTTTGGTTTTCCCGCTAAATGTTCAACTATCAACCAAAGGAAAGAGGTAGGTAATTTCATGCTTTTGATAAATACCGGGCAAGTCATCAAATGTAATGTTGTAGTTTTACAAAAATTGGTGGCACAAATTGTAATAGTTTTGTGGAGAGGGTTCTCTCTACTAGTTAAGCAAACGAAATAGTATTGAAATATGATTGATTAAAATTGGAAAGGAAAACTGATTTCATTAAAACCAAATATTGCGAAAGTAACAATTAGTATTGAAAGTTTTTGAAAAGTTCAATATCTTCATAATATTTGATTAATAGTTAGTTAAGCGAGACAGACACTGAAATCATACAAACGAGCCAGTGATTGGATTAACAGTGTACCTAACAGGAAAGCTGATCTTCTCAAAACTGAAAATTGCGGAAGTTATAATAAATATATTCAAAATAATTCAATAACTTCATAATATTTGATTGATAGTTATATTTCTAAAAGCTGCAGAAAAATGTGACACATCCCATAATAGAACAGACACTGATGTAGCTATATAAACGAGCCAGTGCTCTAAATAAAAAAAACTGAAATCAATGTTAAATTGATAATTATAACGTCTAACATACAAATGAAAGTATTTTTTATTCAAACACATAACTTCAACCAACTGCCATAGATAGGTATCCCCAAACCCCTTTTCATGGCTTTTGTAGGTCTCTATGATACCAAAGACGTCATTAACATCCAGGCTATAAGGGACGTCTTTCCGATGTATCTAAGGAGTACATGGACGTCCTTGAGACGTATATACCTACTCAACGTCTATGAGATATATTCAAGACGTCTTGTAGATGTCTTTGTGCTATCTGGAAGCGTTATAAAAACGCGGACACCAGTGGACACAATAATATTTTTTCATACGATCACATAGGAAAGTGACATATATCACACTGTCTAGTTCTATGAAAAGTGGCCTTTATTCATAGGCGTACGGAAAAAAAACTTATCCGCACGTGTACGGATAAAAAAGCTGTCAGATGAATTTTTATTAAGATTGACCACTGGCAAGTTGTCAAATATATAATTTTTAATAAGATTTACCTATGTAATATCTAAATTTGAAGCCATCTATTTGAAGAGTGAAATTTTTGTCATTTTCTTGATTGAAAAAAATTTAGGGCGCGGTCGAGGATCGAACCCTCGTACTCTTCGTCAGAAGTCCGATGTTGTAGCAACAAATCCGAATCACCTGTTATAATAGTAGGAAAATGTAATCATCTTGAAAGGTATTATGATAAGTATGTATGAAGTATGATGAACAATAATAGTTTCACTTTCAATTTCTATAATTATCCAACCAATTAATAATTGTCATAACCTACCTATATTATATAGTTAAATTACTTGAATTTTTGTCACTATTGATAATTATTGTTAATTTTGAAATCAATTATGTTGACTTTAATTGTAACATTTTTTTGTATTGATGTCAGATGTTAATTACACATTATTTGGTGAAATTATCACGTGATCGTAGGAAAAATACTGTACATTACTCGTGCGAAAGTGATTTTTCACACTCGTGTGATTGTCGCACTCGGCATATGCCTTGTGCTACAATATTTCCCACTCGTGTGAAAAATGTCACTTTCCGCACACGTTATGTAATATACTATTTATCCTAAGAATCCCATTAAACAAAAAAAAGATTATACACATATGTCTTGAGGTGATTATATTATCATTTCCAATTGAATCACCTAATTATAGTATTTACAGGATACTAACTAGGCAACAAGATACTTCAGTCAACAAAATCTAATCTCCGACAGAGTTCTTAAGATAAAATATCAAGGTTGACATCAATATCGTCCAACAAAATAACAGCAGAAAACCCAGTGGAGCGTGTGACGGCGTTGATGTATCAATTTGACTTAATATGTTTATTATAGATGGTTTGCTCTTGTGTCGGACACGATTCCAGGTAGGTAGATACCAAAGGTTCTCGCACCGAGGAATTATAATCCTTTTAAATAAAAAACAACAGCTGCCTAGCGAGATTATATTGTTTGTGGTCGGTCCTGGAAATTTATATTAAAAAAAGTTTACCCTAATTAAGAGGATATCCCTAGGTATACAGGGGATGTTAAAAGCTACTGGAAACAAATAAACTACTAATCTTAATGCATATGAAGCCATAAAATGGAGGACAATGATATTGCTTGGCAAAAATTGACATTTTTAACGTGTTATTTGGCGGTTTTAGAGAAATTGTTTGAAACATTATAATTCACTAACAAATCTAAATTGGAAATGAAATTGTACCTACCTTCATCATTGAGAAGTTTATGCAAAAATCCCGTGGAGCAGTGAGTCATTCAATTGGCGTACTTAATATGAGTTTAAGAATGTGTGACTCAATATAAGTTACGTATTTAAATGGAAATTCATTATATTTTGTTGTTAACACAAAATAATCCGAAAGTCAAACAATCAATTGCTTCAAAATTATACAATTGAGATTAATTCAAAACGTTCATTTACTTCATTCTTAGCTCCAGTAACTGACTACCGTAATAAATTACTTTTCAAATTCTTGACTATAGAAAAGATCCCAAACTCGTCCTAATGCTTCTGAAGCTTGTCCGACACAGAAATGATCAAAATCAATATTCAGGATATGTGTCGATTAGTAAACTAGGCAAATGACTTAATTTTTTTCAAATATAATGCTATATATATAATAATAATATAATCCTTTTTTTCACAGAACCGAAAAAGTTGGTGCTATTTACCCAACTTTTTTTGTAAAACTCCCAGCAATTTTGGAGAACACCACCTTTTTTCCAAAATAATCTGAATTTACACATCCCTTTTCAAAAAACCGCAGCTTTATAAAATTTAAATCTAAAGGTTTCAAATTTCCAAAGTACTAAGACAAAAGACCGACGACTTTTTTTAACAGTTTGAAATTTTTATTTTGTGCAGAATGATCTATATAAGTATTCGTCAATCAATACTGAATGTTATCCCCTTCAACTTAGCTATTTACTAGCTACCTTTCTTTAAAGTTAAAGTTATAAAAAAAAGTGCGTTAAGTAGGACAACCGTTTTTTCAAAACCTATTATCAGGATATCGTTGATTGTAAATCATTTTTGTTAATATACAAAAATACAAAGAAAAAAATACTGTAGACCATAAACAAGATATGGTAAACTTAGTCAAATTTATCATGATTCAATAAAATAACAAATTAACTATCAATAACTACACATTCAATTATCGTAAATTTAGTCCTGGAGTTATCATTATCAATATGTTTTTTCTATTCACTTATACATAGCTAACAAAATTCTACAGTAACAATAAACAAAAGTTAAATTTATTTTTGAGAAGTTTTGTGATTTCTTTCAAACAAAATAAATTTAATTTACCTGTATGTTCCAGTAACTGAATTTCACCGACTACGGATCTGTTACTGATTACTGTACAATAAGGGTTTTATAAACTTTTTCTACAAAATCTTCAAGGCCAGATGCCGAGTCAAGAAAATATTGTGAAAGTTTCTTTAATATAACTTGAGATTGTGTTCGTGCTCGCTGCACTATTCGTATATTACTTCTGGCACTATTATACTGAATGAGCTGCTCGCTGTTGATCCAACACCAATTCGCAATATAAGCAATTGTTTACCGAACACACTATGGGCGTAATGAAATGCGTAATGTCACGAACTGTAACATCCCTTTGAAGTTTGTGGAAAACAACCGACCACACAGTGAAGCGACCATGTCGCGATTAAAGTTGGACTAGAATATCCAGTAATGGCGTTTAAATTTAAGCATTTTAATTACATTACAACGTTACGTTATGACATAATATGTGTATTCGCCTTCGGAGAATTGAGTATTTATCAAAACTGAATAAATTCAAAAATCGATAAGTAATCATTTCGACCACACTAAATTATTTAACAGCACCTCTTATTAAAATTATTGCGGGTGCAGCACCGTACACGTGATATAAGTCACACGCTACCAAAAATCTCAAATTGAACAAATTTTATGAATCTATTTTATTAATCTATTTTATTATGAAACAATTTATTTTTTGGTACTTATTTGGAGATCACTTGCCCGCTCCATTATTTTTTTTTTCAATTTGCTTCCAACCTAACCTATAACTGCCATGTAAGCTTACGTCTCTCTCGTTTAATATTATACAATCGGTAACGCTTCCACATTATTTTAATCAAATGATTTTTCAAAAGGACAGCCAGAAATGTGAAAACACTTTCTGGTTTTATAATAAAAAAATATTTCCGCTTCATCTCCTACGTTCGATGAACGGTTGTAACTAACTAATTGAAAAAAAAGTTAACCAAAGGGTATTTTTCAAAAGCCCTTTTCTCATGGAGTGTCATGCCAATCAAAAGTCGTTTGTAATTCAACAACTTGTAAGCGTAAACTAACCTGTAACAATTATACCATAAATTTTGGTTTGTCAAAACCTTTTTCGGGAATGCAGAATATGAAAGTGATACTGACAATTAAATTTAAAAGGTATTTGTAGGTACCATAAATAGATAACAATTTCTAAGTTTCTTGCTTAGGTAGCCTAGGTAAGTGGTTTTTGGAAAACTTAATATTTGATGAACAGTATCAATAGTATTGTCGATTTTGTAGCGCATTATTTTTATGAGAAAAAGGTTAAGTGAAATCCTGCATAGTTTTGCTACCTTGTAATATCACTTTTATCACACAATTTGCCAAGAATTATCGTTATTGGAGTTAGTTTTATAATTTTCTATCTTCTACTCAATTCACATAAGGCATGAAGAATATTCTCTTGGAAAACGATGGGTATTTTTACTGAAATTATACAGATCAGTTACTGATCTGTGGGAGTATTGTGATATTTTTTTTATCCAGCTGGCAATAATTTTAGTGTTGCTAAAACACTCGAAATCGGAATCCGTCCCCAATTTTTTAGTAATTGACAACTGTTTGGTTTAAAACGGCAATTTCCACATCCCTCGAATTTCCGGCTAAAATTTATTTCAAAAAAGAGCGCCTTTTTCCAAAGTATATATTTACTATCAATACCCCCTATTTTCCTCCTTCAAAATAATGCTGCTCAGATATAATTCACTTTTCTTAACGAGTGGTACATATTCAGATGGAATGCTGCGTTACCCGAAAAAAGGATTTATTCATAAAATTTATATTGTTTTGCTTCAAACAAAAACTACCCAAACAGCACAAGATTGTCTTTTGGATCTCCCTCGATTATTGAGATATACGAGACATCATGAGGATATCAGTATGTACTCGTCGTACATTCCTAGGCTATCTCGTGGAATCGGGATTAAGCTCCTCAATAATGCCTATACCTTGTTTTTAAACTGGGAGGAGCATTTTAAGGAGCCTCTCTTACACCACTAAAAGTTACTAGATTAAGAGGGTGTTCCGAAAGGGTAGTCTTCAGACTTTTCAAACTAATTGACAATTATGTGACATATTTATTATAAGGAATCAATGCAAGTCTACAATTAGAATCATCATTGGCCATAGGCCATGGCGAAAGCTGTAACCAAATGTCATATTATTGTGAACAAAATGTTAGGTTATCATAAGTAATTCATGTCAAATTGGATGATATTAATATGTACAAAAAAACTACTTTATGTATTCTCTATTCACATTCCCAACTTAGTTGGAATATAATAGGTACTTAGTTAAAAATAAAACAACAAACGTGAAAAATATGAACCTAATAAATATTGAAGCTTTTTTCATATAAACACAAATATCGTTGTCAGTTGTATCAATAAAGCTGTGTGAAACGGGCGGCAATTTAACCAATCACTAGGCTGCAGAACTGCCAACTTAAATTCAAATCACTCCTCTTTGTTTAAAAACAAGGTATAGAATTAGCGGAATCGGTATTAAGCACCACAATAATGCCTAGAATTATCCTTAGGATACTTTACTTCAACATCCAAATATCCTGTTTATATATTACTCAAGAGTTGTTTTATTATCATCTGCTTCTTTCTGAATAGAACTCAAAACCTTGCATTCTCCAATTTCTTCCTTCGTTAAAATCTTAGATTTATTTGCCCTATAACCTTGAGCTTGCTGTTTCAATAAAAAACGAGGTTTGGAATATATATCCACATTGTGTTTAATTGCTATGGTTAACTTCAACATTAAATAATTGACACCTAATAATGATGATTTCATCTTTAAACAAAGGCTTAGGAAGTATGTCAGTTTGACATTAGAGAGTTATTGGAAACTCGTATTTACTACCTTGCAGTAATAGGGTATTTGACAATTTTTTTTAAACACCATTAGAAGATTGTCTGGCCTCAGTTAAGTACTCCAAATTTTTTTCAAATTTTTTACTAAGCGGGAAAGTTGCCAAAACCAACTTTACAAATTTTATATTTAAATAGCGCGCCAAAACGCGCTGATTTTTTATGACGTCAGTGATCTTGTCGCTCCGCCTACCGCATCCCGAGCGACAAGATCACTGACCAGCCGAATCGGAACCATCGGCTCGACCTGCGGCCGCCCACCTGAGCTGGCCTATAAGAAACAAGCAAGCAGCGAGACCTCTTACGTCACAATAAACTCACATATTCTCCCGCGCTGAGTAAATATTTGAAAATTACCATTTTTGTTAAGTTAATAAAAAATCACTGGTTTAATTTATTTGTGTGAAATATTGATTTCTGGCATAATAGTACCACAAAGTACCTGCTCCGACTCTTTTTTAATTTTTTCCGCTCATAGGAAAATACCCTGTTGTGATTTCCTTAAATAAATAGTGCTCGACCTTAAAACAGACTTAAAATTTGGAGTTATTGGAACATGAAACACTATAATGACATTATATTAAGGTAGGTGTCACAGATGACACAGATAACCTACAAATTGTGACATATAAATATGAGACATGAAATAAAGTCGAGTTAGTGCACTGCAGTAATCGCGCACAAATAAGGACAAGCACTAACCTTAATAATGTTTCCCTTATTCAAAACATCAAATGCGCATGCGTATATGTCACTATAAGGACAGCACTAGGTATTACTGCTTGACCTTATAAAAGTCTCTCTAATTCAACCTCAATACGTTTCCATAATAACCCAAGTAATTTTATTACGAATTCCAAAGCACCTTTTTTTAATAATGAAATTATTTAGGATTTTTTCAAAATTAATTAATATCTGTCGAACTTTGAGCGATTTGCGGAAACCTAACATCTCGTAGGATTCTGGATTCTGAGTTGCAATCTTCACAGTCGTCCAGGAAAGCTTTTCCTACTCAATAAACAATGGAGCTACTATTTTCACAATGAGTTAGGTACTTTTGATTGCCTTATATAAACCAAAACTATACATGTTAAATCGAATTTTGAATTTAACTTTTTCCAGAATTGCACACCGGCGAGTCTTTACGTGTCTGTGGTTTTTGTTCGAAAACTAAGTATCGATTTGCCTTTTCTGGGATTGTATAGACTTCCGCGGCCTTCGAACTTTTTCCTTTTGGGTGGTGAACATTCGCAGTTCTTTTTTCATTTAACAACTACATAGTATAGTAATGTTCACTTCACCTCCGTCTCTTAAAATCAATTCTCATATTTTTTGAAAGGAACATAATTTGCACTTATTATGACATTTACGTGCTTTAAAGCCAAATGAATGTGAATAGATGGACAATAGAGTTTTTCTGCCGCTTTTACGTGGTTTGCATTTGAATGAGCATATCTTTTCATAAATGATGCAACTGTAGATAATTTTGATGTAGGCCAACGGTTCTTTGAATATTATATGGATACGGTGAATCTATTCAAAATACTATCAACTTTGATAGGTGATGAATTCTTCCATTTCCGTGGTATATATTCACAAATCTGTTCTGAAGTTTATTTTTATATTTATTTCTTGAAAAAGGCTAAAGTTTTTTTTCGAGAAGAAAGTTATTCATCAAACAAAAGTATTTCACCATTAGGAAATATAAAACGCGACATGGCTACCCTTTTAAAACAAACTGAATTTTTCAGAATTGAGGAAATACTTCAAGGAACATACTTCCTCACTTATGACTCTCCACGATCTAATAGCTCACTCTCCACTCTACCGTTAAGAAATCTACTAACATGAGAAACTACTAGCGAGAGGCGGAAATTTGTGGAAATTGTCCAAGCTCGACAAAAAAAATTATAATAGAAATCTTACAATAACACTAATTAAATTAATTGAGAAAGAAAGTTGGTTCGACGTTCGATTTAAAGCTGTCACGTATAAAAGCAGCCTGGAAATTAAAGAATATTCAAGTGAATGAAGGATAATGGGAGTTTTCGCAATACTCGCTGTTGTCATTGCATCAGACATTGAAAACAAACGTGGTGCAGAGCATTCAAATTGGGCTTAAGAACGAAAAGCGACGGATGTACGGACGGATATGCAATGGACGATGACGCCAGCAAAAGGTGCTAAATGTGCTAAGGGGTGGAGCCAGATCAGCGGGATTATGTGTCAACTGCACGGTTATGTTTCCAAATGGACTTTTTCATTTTCTTCCCATCGAACTATATTTATTCCACAATACATTAATAAATGCATCTGTCAAAGAATTTGAAATATTATTACTAATATCGTATTATACGTTTTTTTTAGGAGCCGTCCCTTCGCCGGCACCACCTCAGCCTCCTGGTCTTATTGTGGATACTCCTAGTGTTCTGACTACACCCTATTTAGCAAATCTGCTCCCTGTATTAGCTCATACAGGTTCTTTGCTGGTTGGTTGTAGAAGTCTTCTGGAGTCATTTGGGGTCTACCATACAGTATCTGCCTCCTGTGGTCCAGCGTCTCACAGTTGCATAGTATATGCAGAGCTGTTTTGGTATCCTTTTTGCATCTTCTGCATGTGAGGTCTCCGTTATACAGCACTATTTAGTTCAGGTGCTCCTTTGTGGAGAAGTATCCCCGTTACGGTGCGTAGCTTCTTCCTGCTCATTGAGCGCAGTTCTTTCGCTACTTTTTCTAATGGTTCTTTCATGAATTTCTTCTCATGTGCCTGGGCGTATTCTTCCAGTGTTAATTGTGTTGTTTTTTTATCCACCCTTTTAACTATGACCTAGTTGAGCATCTGGGAATGCCTACAGCTGGTTCGGGTCCGTTCATCAGAGTTGACGATCCTGCTCTTGCGAGTTCGTCACACCAGGGCACATTCCTGTTGGATGTCTTCCTCACCGTTGGACAGTTGTTTTCAAACGCTGAGATGATTGCTTCCTGTTTTAGGTCTGCTGCTATCTCTAGGTCTGTTGTGTTCTCAATTTTCAACATCGCTCGGTCTAAACTATTAACTAGTTCTGCAGTATATGCTGCCCAGTTCGTTTTTCGCGGGTTACGGTAGTATTCTATTTTCGGTTCGGTTCCCGAAATTTGAAAATATATGTGTTCGTGGTCAGAAAAACTCTCCTCCTCGCACACATACCAATTGCTCATGAAGTTGCTTATGTAATGAGTGCCAATCGTGATATCAATAACCTCCTTTCTATACGTCAAGTTGTTACAAAACTAGGAAAACCTTCAGGATGTCAAACCATACAGGAAAATTCAAAGTCTAAGAACCAGTGACATTGTGAAGGGCCTAGCCAAGTGAAAATTAACCCTGATAGCTGTTCCAAGGGGGTGGCAGAAGGTACCAATGTGTAAAAATGATTATTATCACTATATTGCAGAAGCAAAGTAGGATACGAAAAAATGAAAAGAGAACGTTTTTGTACAGAGGTTTTGTACAGGGTTTACTGAGGTGTTTCTAAATAGATGAACTAAATTAGTGTTTATATTTAAAGCACACGGGATATTGGACGCATACGAATTCCCGTCAGCATAACCACTCTACCTGTGTCATAATGAGGGTACGTTAAGCTGTCACTCGTGTTCCCGTCAGGGTGAAAACTGACCTGTTTAAGAGGTGTTTATTTGGGCAGGGATAAGTTGCGGGCAGCGGTCATTTTCTACCTGAATACGAGTAAGGACACCAAAATTAGGAGCCGAATTGAGCGAAACAAGATAAAACTAAATTCAAGGAGATTGAGGAAATATGAAATAAATCAAGTGGTGAAGGTATTTGTATATTAATTTCAGGAATAATAAGACACCTAACCTAACCGAACCTCGCCAGGGTAAACTGTTAGGGCAGTCCCGATAACAAAACAGATTAAATAAACTGGAGTGGCACTCTGTAATTTATTTTCTCAACGAAATCGAAAAGAATGGGGAAGTGAGAATATCTTTATCCCTATCTATGCTAGTACTCTTGCGGGACAGTACTGACCCATTCTACCTGCACGACAGAAGGTTTATGGAACTATTTCGATTGAACAAGGATCTAATTGCTTTTTACTCGACCAACTTGTTCATCACATGGTTGATGAGCAAAGGAATACAAAAATACCTCACTGGCCATTGTGTTGCATGTGTTTTCGGGGCTCTTATTTGTTCCATCTCAACTGGAAATATAAAATCAATTTCAAACAAAAATTCACTTCTGTCATTTTGCCAGGTGGCTGGAACCACTGGTTTGTTCTGTCAATTGGTTTATACAATAGGGAAATGAATAGCTCATTGCTCCCACGACAAGGAGTGACTTATTACCTTCTCTCCACTCTTCACAAGATTCCCAACTAACTGACATATGCGTCTTTGGTCTGGTAGACACGCAAACGGCAGCAACAGAAGCCTTATTTGGCCTTCCTCAATCACACCTCGTGATAATGGAAGAATCATGGATGGGGTTATTTAGGCTACAAAATAATCTGAACAACAAAACAGTTAGATCACAACACATATCCATTGAGGACATCGTAAGTGAAGCCATTTTAGATATGAAAAAGACTATATGGCCACTAAACTTCTACCCAGCCCTAAATATGAGGTAGAGATACCTCACAGACTGAAGTATCCCCGAGGAGAGACCTGTTATATTTCTTTTTACGATCTAAGAAACTGGCCTGACCTGAGATGGGATAATGACATGTGATAAAACCATAAAAGTATTAGTCGTAACAGGGTCGTATCAATTTAGTTGGCGAATAATAAGTTATCAACTGAAAACTCTTGCACTTTTGCACATCTGCCAATGTAGATGTAAGATGTAATAAATTCAAGCGTATACGGTGGTCCACCCCATATGTTTCAACAGTTTAATTTGTTCAATTTCAATTGATAAATGGAAGTTGAATTTTTTTTTGGAAAATTAAGTGATTTTTCGTACAAAATTTTTCATTTCAGATTTCGGTATCTAAATTTGACAGACTACCGATCTGTTACTGTTTACTCTACAATGAGGGATTTATAAACTCTCATCACTCAATTCCTCAGTCCAGATGCCGAGTCAACAGAATATTGTAAAATTTTCTTTACTGGATTATCAACTCCATATACTTACCAATATGGGCGTAATAATCTTTGTTGTGAAGGTGGATTCAAGCAAGCAAAAACTAAAACTAAGAAGATAAAACCATGTTATGTAATTTAGATGTTCATGCAAGAAATTAAGATTTGAATTAGAACTAAGAACGATGGCCAACTTTTTACTAAGAAATTAAAACACATGCGTCAAGCTCAGACCACCTACTGGGAATTTGTGTTAAGTTATTGTTTACATGAGCTTGTATTACATGTTTGAAAATGTTGTTATGGTCTACAACAATATTTTTTGTATGCAAGTTGGTTTACGTTTAATGAGTATTTATATTCAGCTGTTTGGCAGCTCGATTAGGTACTATTGGAAGTGTTGATAAATTATTGAAAATACTGCGCGTGTCCGGTTGGTTTATTAATTTCTTGATTCACGCTGCAGAAACAGCTGACTATTCTTACTTCAAATATTAATCTTAAATTAGTTTTAGTTTAGTTGATGTTGGATGAATCCACCTTTTGTTCCAATGATAGGTATTAACACCCTACTTTCACCCTACTTCCACCCACTCGGATTGAAACTTTCTTATGAACTGTGAGCCAACCAGTTGGTGTGTTGGTTATTATACATATAAGAAATCACATCACATCGTGAAAGTATTCTGCATAAATACTTTATACCCAATTGGTTAACAAACCCGTAAGCAGCTGTTGAACAGATGAGGTGGATCACATATATACAGGGTGCGGCAGATAAACGGTCAATTAGAGATATCTCGAGAACTAAAGGCATCTGAAATATGAAAATTGGCATGAAAGGGTTTTGAATAATGGGCTATTCAATGAAAATATTGCCGTCACCATTCTACTTCCAGTTGTACCGGAAGTCGCACATAACTTTGTAATTTTTAATGGAAGACCCTGTATATTTTTAAATTTTAGGAATATTTACGTTATTCTGAACATTTTTTGTTAATACTTCCCTATACCTATTTTGAACCGTTTTTGAGTTGTAATGTTTTTTATATGAAAATGACACTTTTTTACCATGTACATAAAATTCAATATCCTCTAATGTAATTTGAATAAAAG
>CAJUYI010000523.1:5778-30189 GCA_910591695.1 Galerucella pusilla
GCATTTTATTTCCTATATACAGAGTGATACATTTTATTTTGTACCACTTTTTTTCCACAACGATATATTCTGTATATTTTTACAAAAATCAATATACAGTGTGATTAATTTTTCCATAAATGCGGCGTCTTCTGCCTAACGTCATCTTAATTATTCTTTCTAAATCTACTGCTTCTAAAATTTTAGTTATTTTTACTGTGGCTTTTAAATAGTCAACCGAGAAAATCAAATCGTGCATTATTTTCCTAACAATAAAAACTATTTCTATATAATGTAATTACATAATTGACGTTTTTATAATTTTACATATTTAGCTAAAACTACATCAAAACCAAAAATAGTCAAAAACTAAATACATCTTCCAAAATTGCTATTTGAATCATCTTAAAGGTGGCTTCACACGGCCCGTGTTTTTGCCAGCCGGACCGCGCCGTGGGAAGACGGTCGCCTGAGGTGGCGCGGCGGATCGGTAACTTCAAAAGCGCGAACCAAAAACGCGTTCCAATCAGTAAACTCAAAAATATGTAAACAGCTAATCGGTTTTGAAAAGGTACGTGGGGAAAAAACACGCAGTGGTGCGTTCGAAAAATCGGTGTGTATACAAAAATGGTACGGTGCTGTAGCATTCGAAATGATGGTTGTCACATGCTGGTGCGCGCACCAAAAACTCTGGTTCCGATTAGGGTAAAATTTGAGCTGACAAAAAAGTCACATATGACAGCTTAAGCATTTGAATCTATTCTGCCGATACGAACTTTTAGATGTCAATTATTAAATAAATTATTCTGGTAAAAAATGAGCAGGATATGGCAATTGGTTAATTTTGGACAAACTTTCCTTGAAACTTATTCACTTATTAAGGAAAAGATTTGAATGGATGAATTTTCAATTTGATTAGTCAAGTTGACAACAACCGAACAAACATAACCTTGAAACAAAACACTCCATCCCCATTCGAAAACCTAGAGCGAGTTTAGCACACCGAAGTGAGTTATTATCCCCACTCCTTAAAACAATTTTCATACCAACAGCCAGCTTCTCGAACGCAGCGCAGTTGGAAGAGTTTCGCATGAAGTCCGTTCCGATGTACGCGCGGCCTGTCCTGTAAAATTACGTGCCGTGGGAAGCCACCTTAACGATGCCGGAATATTCGTGAGACGGTCGTCGGTGCGAGGTTTAATGAACTTAAAATGGAAAATATTTTTTATTTAAATTCGTAAAGAACAATTTAATTTACATTTATTTCTGATATGAAATTAACTACTTAAAATTTAAATTACAATTCAGTCGTAAATTTCCTTCAATTTTCATACAGTTCGATCAGGTATACAAAAACGAAGGAGACAATTTTTTTATTATATTGCTTATTTTCCACTACAACTTGATATATTTCCCAAAACTATAAACAATTCTACAACACACATACAGACCGCGAATGGTAGATGCCCCTTAAATACCAATAATTGTTCAATCGAAAGCAGTGATTTTATTTATTGCAGATTATGATTTGTCCATAGCCAGTGAAATGAAATTTCTAAGGGGCATAAAGGGCATCACAAAAAAAACAGAGTGAGAAATGAAGTTATTAGAAAGGAATCGAGTTGATAAATGGCAAACCAAACCAAAAAATAGAAGATCTAGAGACAGGTCTAGGAGGAAATGGGATGATGTAATAGCTGGTATCCTGGGAAAAAATAACAAGAGCTGTAAACTGGCAACGCTGCTTTCATATCAGATTGGTAGCTGGAGCTGAAGACACGCCCAACGAACAATTATTCTTCTCTCTCTCTCTTTCAAGTAGTTTTGCTCATATTTACCTTGTCGTAGTTGTGTAAATCGTATGGTTCGAAAATATTTTTCGCCATCTGTATGTATATTATCCATTTTCCTTTGATTGGATAATAATAGTTTTAAGAAATGTTTCAGTTGTACTAAACCTATTTAAAAAAAAAGCCGAATCTTTCGGCTTTAATTTGATTTAAAAAAAAAATTACATCATAAACATAAATTACTTAAACTAGTTTATTTTATCGAGGAGGAGACTAAAGTTGACAAAACGAATTTTTGTAACTTTAGATCTATAAAAAAAGCAAAGAGTAATTTCCTTTGGTTTGGAACTTTATATGTACAAAATTTGTTGCCAATATTTAAAAATATAAATATACAAAATTAAAATTATCTTTAAATCTATAAATATTAGTATTAATATAAAGGACCATCCTTAAATTACGTCACACGAATTTTAGGACTTTTTAACCCCTCCCCCTCTTCCTTGCCACATTTTTAGAACCCCCCCCCCAGATGTGACGTTACACTTTTTCCAAATTTATGCATGTATTTAAAAATAATCAAAAGAAAACAGTTAATTTCATTTTTTTCTTATTTTTAGTATTAAAAATATAGACCGAGTTCGAAAATTTCAAGATTTTTTATTCACATCAACGTCACAAATATTTTGACCCCCCCTGCCCCTTGTCACATTCTGGTGATACCTTCAGCCCCCCCTAAAGTGTGACATAATTTATGGATGACCCCTCATATGTCAGTAGTGTGTGTCTTGATTTTTCTTTATTAATAATTTTGTCGGTTTTTTGTTTTTATTACGATTTTAAAATGAAAATTTTGAAAAAAAATCCGCAATATTTTATATAAAAATTACTCTGAATTATCCAAAAACTAATGGGGGGACTTCGTTCCAAGTTGCAAACCCAAAATATTTTTCTACAACTGGAGAAGGGAAATTGTTTTTTCAAAAAATTAGAGTATTTGTTTTTTTTTGAAGTTTAATTTTTGGCAAAAACCAAAAAAATGGTATATAAATTATTATCTGTAAGAGTATGAGAAAAAAAAATTTGACGCACGCAAGGGAGTTCACGTGACATTAAGCTAAAGAAAAAAAAATGAATACAGTTTGTTAATCGATATACGGGGTGTTTAATAGAAAAAAGGAAATACTTAAACGGTCACCTAAAAGTACATGGTGCGTATATATTTTTGATAGGTGCCAATGAAAACATGCGTACAAACAAAAATATATACGGGGTGATTAATTATAAATTTTGAGAAATTTTTTTTATATAAGTTACTCTGAAGTATCCAAAAACTAATGAGGGGACTTCGGTCCAAGTTGCCAACCCAAAACATTTCATACTTTTCTACAACTGGAGAAGGGAAATTGTTTTTGAAAAAAATTGGAATATTTGTTTTTTTTTAATCAAAATTTTGGCATAAAACAAAAAAAAATAGTATATAAATTATCTGTAAAAGTAAGAGAGAAAAAAATTGTCAAAAATTTAGACACACGCAAGTGAGTTTAGGTGAAGATAACAAAAATGAATACACTTTGTTTATCGATATACAGGGTGTTCACTAGAAAAAAGGAAATACTTAAACGGTCACCTAAAAGTACAAGGTGCGTATACAGGGTGTCCAACGACAAAACTATCTGTATATGGCAAAATACTTATACTAAAATCATGAAAATTTCTACTTTTCGGTTTTCGGATACGATCTCTTTAACTAAAACATTTTCAAAGATGACAGACTTCCTGTTCTACCGAAAGTCGACTGTAACTTTGTTATTTTAAATGGAACACCCTGTATATTAATACATTTTTGAAATCTACGTGAAATTTTAATTTAGTTTTGTCTGAAAACTTTTTTCGAAAAATGCATACTTTTTGAGTTATTAATTTTCTTGTAAAAAATTTGACGGTTGCAGACCCTTATAAATTATTTTTTTACGAGGCTACCTTTAACGATATGAAAATGGTTTCTGTTCGGTTGCTTTTAGCGAGGTCAGACGTATTTGAATCTATGTTGAAACATTTTAAATTTTATACAGGGTGTGTATAAAAAGTGTTGAAAATTTAACTTCATAAATATCAAATTTTTTTATTTTTTTAAATAGAACCACCCAGTTTTTTCTATTTTAATGCATTCAGGGGTAAAAAAATAAGACAAATTCATGTATACTTTCCTATACCTAAACCTTTCTTAGTGCTTGTATCAATGGGTCAAAATAAAATTTAGACCACACTTGCGTCTCTCAAAATTTAAAGAAAACATTTAATATCTCGATAATAGTAAGGTTTAGGTATAGGAAAGTATACATGAATTTGCCTTATTTTTCACCCCTGAATGCATTAAAATAGAAAAAACCAGGTGGTTCTATTTAAAAAAATGAAGAAATTTGATATTTATGAAGTTAAACATTGAACACTTTTTATACACACCCTGTATAAAATGAAAAAATTTTCAACATGGAAACAAATACGTCTGACGTTGCTAAAAGCAAATGAACAGAAACCATTTTCATATCTTTGAGGGTATCCTCGTAAAAAAATAATTCATAAGGGTCTGCAACCGTCAAATTTTTTACAAAAAAATTAATAACTCAAAAAATATGCATTTTTCGAAGAAAACTTTCCAGACAAAACTATATTAAAATTTCACGTAGATTCCAAAAATGTAATAATATACAGGGTGTTCCATTTAAAATAACAAAGTTACAGTCGACATCCGGTAGAATTTTAATTCGTCCTGTATATTTTTGATATAAATATTATGCCAATAAAAACATATGCGTACCAACAAAAATATATACGGGGTGATTAATTATTTAGTATTTTTATAACCGCCAATTTTTTACTTTCCAATTTTCAAACGTTATTTAAAAAAAAAAAGATTTGAATAATAGAGATGGGACAGTCTAAATAACGGTCGTTTATTTTTATAGCTGCCCACCCGATATTTTCTTACTTCTATAATATAATAACGAAACTTACGAAGAACAAAAGTAAAATCATCATTTAGCAACTTGAGTTACCTTCCCGTTTTTAACCTCCTTTTTCGTACTGGGCGTAGGCGAAGGGGATATGCAAATAACATCGTTGTCATTATCGTCGTTTTCGCTTTTCAAATCGGATATTTCTTCCGGTAAAGGTCCGTGTTCTTTTTCCCAATCCTTCAAGATACTATCCAAATTGTATCTTTTTCTATAGTTGATGAAGAAGGTGCGCACGTGATGCTCCGTCTTGTTACCGATAACGTCGGCGATGCTCTTGAAATCCCTGCCGTATTTTCGAACACCTTGGACGGCCAATAAGAGTTCTTCGTTCGTCCAACGGGCGTTAAAGCGCGAATTGTTTTCGTTGGTGGGACGTAAGTCTTCGATTGAATCGGAATGTTTGCGCTTCAAAGAACTGATGGATTGTTTGTTCTGTTGGATCTGGAACAATGGAAATCTTTTTCAGAAAAAAAAAACGTTTTTGACAGTTAATTACAATTATAATTCTTTTTTTGTGTATTTTGTCAACCCATTTTGAGACTAAAGTCCAGTAAATCGAAAGCTCCTGAAAAGTCCCTGAAGACTTCACTTTGTGCTCAATTTTTTCTTCTAATGAAAAATGAAGATCGTCTTATTATCTACAGAAATGGTTCCTATCATTTTTCTCGAAAATTTGATAGTTATCGAGATAATGGAACCTAAAAGTCTCCTCATTTCAGCTGCTGCTCTGCCTGTAGGAATAGAGTACACGCATATTTCATATTTTGCTTGGATATTAATTTATAATAGTAAATATGATATCAAAAATTACTAATAATAGAAAATAAACCAGTTTCCATTGGAAATTACTCCCAAATTTTAAAATAAAATTTAAATTTCAATGCACTTTCCGACCACAACCGGAAAATGATGTTTTTATGGTTGATTCCTAGACATATAGATACATAACCTCAAACTATTTAAGAATAAAAATTACCAGCATAGAAGTAGGTACATACATTAAAATGGTCTTCACAAACAAAAGTAATGCCCTTCTCTTAAGTGTATTTTTGCTTGCGCCACCAGGTGAAGTAACAAATATTTTGTCTGGTGTTTTAATAGACGTTGATTTACACACTAGAACAATGCAATACTTGGAATACAAAGTTTTTTCTCGGCTTTATCAATTTTTAAAGCTTCCAGAAACAAATTAGGTCACAAGAACTCAGAGCGTGATACACGAATAAGAACGTAAACAAATGGAGTGACGTCACACCACGGGGCAGCCATCTTTATGACGTAAAGCGCGTTTTGGTGGACTCTCATATTTTCGCGTTGTTTAAAAACACGTGACCTACAAATTGAGCCCAAAGTGATGTCTTCAGTAGCTTTGGACCTTCATTTACTGGACTACTATAAGAAGCTAAATTTTTTGAAAAGGAAAAAATAAAACTATTTATTTGTAAAGCAAGGAAACAAAAACAAACAGTGATAATAAGCCATAAAAATATCAGTTTAAACAACAAAAAAAAAAGTAAAAAGCCGTGGGAACCACCCCCACAAAATGTATGAATCAGGGGCGTACTTACTTGTCTTTGTAGGGAATCTAGTTCTCTATCCATGGCTTTAAGCATGACGACGCCCGTATTGCCCGAAGCCATTGCTGCCAGATCGTCGTGGTTGATGAACATGCCGCGTGGTGGCTTGCGTTTATGACGTGCCCCTAACGGGGTACCACGCTTACCACCAGTCGGCCCAGAAGTGGGCCTCAACATACCCGTTCGTCTATATACCAATAAGGGTTTTTATCAATTTCCTTTTTTTTTTCATTTGTCGAGTTTTTTACATTTTAATTTTTCTAGAGTAATATACAGAGTGTCCCGTAAATATAGTAGAGTGATATTGAACATACAGTACTTACAGATATTAGATATATTGGAATTTAATTGAAGCGGTCGATTTAAGAGAAAATGTACACTACATGGTGAACTATGAAAATACAATACGCAGAGTGTCTTTATTGAAGATTCAAACTGCATACCATACCATTGAAAATAAAATTGATTGGGCAAATCATTTAAATTTATCCACTTGAATTGTTTTTAATTATTAACATTAATTATTATATCTGTAGACGATGTTGATCAAGACACTCTGTATATTGTATATGTTTCTATTTAAAAATGTAAAACTCGTCAAATTTTTCTCAAATGATTTTTTTTTGTTCTACTTTGTGTAATTGAAATTATACTGAATATTAAAATTCTGTCAAATTTAGTTGTTAAATTAATAAAATACAATAATTTGAGATTTAATCACAATTTCTATTTTTCAAATTCAACAGAATATAATAATTTGTATGGTTCGATTTTATACAGTGTGTACATTAAGTAACGTAGCTTCGATCTCCGTTAGATTTACAAAAAAAAAGTTTTTTCAAATAATCCATCTGTATAAGTCGATTAGATGAATACAGGGTGCAACGCTGCTCCAAAATAACTTATTAACATATTTTTTTAAATAGTATACCATGTATATATTTTCAGTTTTCGATAATTTATTAAATTATGAATAAAACCGCGTAATTCTACATTTAATAATTCCAAAGTTGCATTGGTTTGAATCTAAAATTATAAAAAATTGTTTATGTCAAAAAATAGTAGGTTTTTCTGCCATTAATATTAATTAATTACAAGTTTCCCGTCAAAATTTTTGATTTCCCGCTAAAAATTTCAGGTTTCCCGTTAAAAATTTCAATTTTCCTTCTAAAATTTCAAGTTTCACGCCAAATATTCCATTAATTACAAGATTCCCGCCAAAATTTCTGATTTCCCCTCTAAAAATTTCAGGTTTCACGTTAAAAATTTAAATTTTCCTGCTAAAATTTCAAGTTTCACGCCAAATATTCCATTAATTACAAGTTTTCCGCCAAAATTTCAGATTTCCCGCTAAAAATTTCAGATTTCCCGTTAAAAATTTCAAGTTTCCCGTTAAAATTTTCGGTTTCTTGTCCAACATTTCATTAACTACAAGTTTTCCGCTAAAATTTATAATTTCCCGTTAAAAAAGGTTTCCCGTTAAGAATTTCAAGTTTCCCGCTAAAATTTTCGGTGTCTTGTCCAACATTTCATTAATTACAAGTTTCCCGCTAAAATTTATGATTTCCCGCTAAAAATTTCAATTTTCCTGCTAAAATTTCAAGTTTCAAGCCAAATATCCCATTAATTACAAGTTTCCCGCCAAAATTTCGGATTTTCCGCTAAAAATTTCAGGTTTCCCGTTAAGAATTTCAAGTTTCCCGCTAAAATTTTAGGTTTCTAAACAAATATTTCTAGTTTCGGGCGGGAATTCTAAAATTTCAGTCTTGACAGTTGTATTTGTAATTTAATAGATTATGAGTTATTTTGGAGCAACGGTGCACCCTGTATTCATCTAATCGACTTATACAGATGAACTTTTATTCAATTTTTTTTTGTAAACCTAACGGAAATCTAAATATTAGCAAGTTACGTTACTTTATGTACACACTGTATAATCTTTTTTTATATATAAAGTGATCCCAATATTTTTTTTTGGAAAATTAATACAACATCCATTCAAAATCTAATTTTTTCAAAAATAAAATAATTTTTTTCCGATGATGGATGATGCCAGAGATTGGAGGTGAAGAAGGTAAAGTCTGTTCAGCCATCCTTTGCCGTTACGTCATAATCGGTGACGTATTCTGCTGTTTTACGTAAGTACAGTAGAAAAAATTGACCTTTACCCTGACGTCACTAACAATGAGCAGTAGTAAACACAAACTTTATATACCTCATCCTTTTCTACTGACAGTAAAAACACATCATACAATATACGTACACTTGTCTTTCAAGCAATGACATACGTTCTTATGTAACTCTAATTATTACTTCCAAATGTTGAAAACGATTAATCGGTTGTATTCATAAGAATTTATTTTGACCTCTTATGACAACAAACTGTCATTATTTTGATACATCGAGTTTTGTTCAAATCGTTCCATCATTTGCATTCAGATAAATTCTATAAAATCGGTTTTTTTCAAGACCTCTAATTTATTATTTTTATTCCACGATAAGTACAGAATTTTCTGTTTCGCATTTAATGAATATTTCCAACTTAACCTCACTTCTTAGACGGTGACTGAACAAGATAAACAAGCAGTCAACGTATTTACGCATACGACAAAGTAATTGTAGCCATTTTTGACTCATTGATTGATTTCGCGAGGTTAGTAGGTATGACGTCAGGGTAAAGGTCAATTTTTTCTACTGTATGTCTTATATTATTATAAGGAGACTCAGTCTCTTTGGACAGTTAAACAATAAGCAATTGCAAACAGGAAAAATGATATAAGATTCCCTCAACTTAAATTGACTTTAAAAAAATATTTTTTAAACCTTGAATGGATGTTTAACACATAGTGTTTTATTAGAAAAAAGTCCCCCCATTGATAAGATAAGTATTACAAAGAAAAAGAAATAAAAATTGGTATTCAACCAACTATATCCCAGTAACAATTCCACTTTTATTAAACACCTTGTATGAAATAAATAACTGAATCGAATATTAAAATATTGTGATCAAATTATATTGAAAGCGGTAACCATATTTTTTGTTTCAATTCAATGACAATACGTACCTCCAGTGCTGGAAGCAGGAATTACATAGGTTCCCTTTTGTTGTTACCTGAGTGACCGTACAGACGACTCCGCAGTTAGAGCATGCTCCACCTCCACCCTCACCCTGCACACATACAACAACCAAACTCACCAACAAACCCTTCGGAACTTTCAAAAAAAACGTTTACATTTGAACTTGTTCTACATTTTAGATATATATATATCTCGAAAATTCAATAAAACTTTTAAAAACAATGAATTCATTTCAAATTATATAATTTAAATTATTAAATTGTATTTTCGAGTTATCATTTAGTTTTCGTTTTGTAATAGTAGAAATTTTATTTATTATACAGCTTGTCCTCGGATGGAGTACCCTATAGGTGAAATTTTTTTAAATATTTAGTGAAAAATGTTATTCTTGATAACCTGGAGTTTAACTTTTTGACATTTCTTCACATATTGACTAATATCTCGGGAACCTTAAGGTTTGCAAGGTTCTAGTCTACGCCATTCGATTCAGAATTGAATTTTCTATAAAAAGATGAATTTTCCACATCGAAAAACCTTAGATATGGATTTTAGAATTTTCAGGTTTTGAAAAGTCCACACCGAAACTTATACTGATTCCCGCAGACTCATAATTTTCAAAATTCCTCTTTATATAGAAAATTCAATTCTTAATCGAATGGCGCAGACTAGAACCTTGCAAACCTTAAGGTTCCCGAGATATTAGCAAATATGTGAAGAAATGTCAAAAAGTCAGACTCCAGGTTTTCATAAAACTGGCCATAGAATGAGACGGGTTTTGAAAAACTTGAATTTTATTTCATTAAATGGGGTTTCAGAACAAGCAAAACTTTTTATCAAGAATAACATTTTTCAATAAATTAATATTTAAAACTTTTTTCACCTATAGGATACTCCACCCGTGGACATGCTGTATGTGAAGCCTTTTAAATCCTATAGGTGCTTAAAGGGATAAAGTAGACATGCGTTTAAATTTAAAATCATTATTTTGGATGGCAATTATAATTGTCTCGATAGAAAAAATTAGAAGGTATAGAAACAAAAATGATTTATAACTTATACGAAGAAAAATGTGAATAAAATAGAAACTGATGATATTAGGTTAGTTCCTTCTTATTTTTGTGTTAAAAGTGGTGAAATAATAGCCTGGTGTAGTATCTACAAGAAGGTTTCCAGTTAACTTTTCTAGCTATATAGATTTTTCATTTTAAAAATCAAAGAATTGTTAAGTATGAGGAAATGTTCGACAATCCTTTTTAAATCTAGATCAACACTGAGATTTTTCACAGCTAGAAAGATAACTTAAAACCGCAGCTCTAAAATAAAAGGAACATAGCAAAAATGCAAAAAATAATTGTGGTGTGCGACAAAATGATATTCAAAAATAAGCTACCTGCGTAGAATTACTGTCCTTAGAATAAGAGCTACAGGCAGATCCAGTTTTACGCTGAATACCGCGATGAAATACCCATTTCTGGAATAGTAATTTTTTTTCTATACTTTTTTTGGTATCCCGATAAAAAAAATAGTGAATAAGATAATACCGATTGCTTCGTAAAATAGAAAAGATAAAGAAAACTATCAATATTTTGTAAAAATTTGGATAAAAGATCAAAATAAATTATGCATATAGTTTTTGTTTCCTTGTTAGAATATAAAAAAATAATTTTACATTATAGAAACCTATGTTGTCGTAAGTATTATTATTCATACACAATTTATACAATCATATGTTTAAATTTTATTTCTTCACTTTCTGGTCAATCAATTATGAGATGTACAATATTAATACATGCCAAAAATTGAAATAACCATGCAAATTAACACAATTAATACGATTAAATTCAACTCACCTTATCGTCATGATCAGATTCCTCATTTGAGCCATTCTCGGATCCTGCTTCTGAAGGTGTTCCCTCTTCTTTGGGAGTATTCAATTTCCTGGCTTGTTTGTCCATTAGACTTGTGCGAGATCTTGTTTTCTTCCAACTGTAGTAGTACTTTACCAAACTTGCTATCGTTTTATCAGGTAACTAAAAATTAATTATGTTTACTTAATAAGTTTTCTCGGTTTAATATATTTGTGTTTTTTACCATTTGACGTATCCTGTGAAAACTTTTCCCATGAAACTGGAAAGCTTGCTCAAATAATACCTTGTCTTCAACAGACCATTCATCCGGAAATGGGGTGAAATTTGCCAAGTCAAGCATAGCTCTTTCAAGATCATGTTTGTGCCAAAATAGCATCCCAAGGGCTTGTTCTCCATTATAACCATATTTGTCTTTAGCAAGCACTATGTAGTCTTCCACTGAAATTTGCAAATGAAGACTCAAGTAATGATAAGAAAATTACTGCTATTTAAGGCCACATAATATCAAGGGGGGGGGGGGGGATGGTTGATAAAATTGATAATATTTAATATTATTTCGTTTCATAAAGTAATATTAAATACTCACATTTTGATTCTGGAATAGATTCTGTTGGTGACCAGACTAGGAGTGCTCTATCAGCTAGAAGTTCAGGTTTTCTTTGACTTTCAGGTTGTAATTCGGGACAAACGGCCTGGTAATCACGTCCTACTCTTATTTTATCCACTGGTACTATAATAATAAGCAATTAAAATCACTATCTTTTATATTTTAAAGCACAAAATATAAAATATATAAAGGGGGGCTTCAAAATGATGCTTACCACTACTCTCATCTTCGCTAGTGGAATCTGCTTGAACATGACCATTCGGACTTGGTCCCTGACTTCTTCTGCCATTTCGAATATTTTCACTATTTTTTTCAGCTAATACCATCTTCGCCAGTTTTAAAGAAAATTTTCACAGAAGATATATAAGCTTATGAATCACGCAGTACGTTTGCTTTATTTTAAAATCACGGAGACTAAGTTTATTTCGTCGAGAAACCGTAGTTTTCCGCTTAGTTCAATTATTTTCCACCACAACCGTAGTAGCGCTGATTCCATCACATAAAATTCTGCCAATCGTATAGTCACAGAGTACACAGATAGTGTACTCTGTGTTATAGTCGGTTTTCATAAATTTGGTTACTTGACGTCAAAACGTTTTCTTACGTGTCGCGAAAAAAATACGCCGTGTCTAGAGCACCGGTGGTCCATTGCTAATTAATCGAATTTTTGTTCTGATTTTGTTGGTTTATGTTTATCAAAATCAAACTCAACGTATTTTTCCATAAGAAATTAAATATTTTATTTGGTCTATGTAATGTACGATTTTTTTTTGTTGGTCTGAAATTGTGAATTAGGGACCGAGACTTTAGACACAACATAACCTCACTTATTGTTTCATAAATAGAATGTCTTCTACAATAATATTTCTGATAAAAAGAACTATATCAACTTCAGCTGAAAGATATGGTAAACGTAATTTTAAAAAGTTTCCTATATATAACAAGCGAGGAACTAAAATTTTTAAACAACAACAAGCGGAAAACCCAGATCCTGAAATTCCAATTTATAGTATGGTATATAAATCTACCTTTATGTAATATTTTACTAATTAATAAATATATTTTAGAACGAGGAGTGCGAGATGTAGGCTACAAAGAAGGAAACAAATTCATTACAATTCCAGAAATGATACCACAACTAATTGTACCAGATTTAACAGACTTCAAAGTATGGAACTAATGTTATTTTTAAACTAACAAATTGTCATGTTTTTTTTTAAATTTTAGTTGAAGCCCTATGTGTCTTATAGAGCACCAGACGTTATTCAATCAGAATATACTGCTGAAGATTTATTTAATGTCGTATATGCTCCAAAAATAGTGAACGATTTTAAAGAACAAAAGTTACGTGAAGACGGACAACCTATAGAGCCATCAGCAGATGAAAAAATTACAGCTGAGGAAGCAAAGTTAAAAGCGAGACAAACTGGGTCAGATATATTTTAAGATACAATTATGGTAGATGTAAACAGAATTAGTATTAAATAGACCAGGGTCGATAATAAAAAAAAAAAAAAAAAATAATAGTAAGTAGTTCATTTTGATTACATTATAATAATTTTAAAAACGTTAATTATGATGATATTTATAAATACATTATCTTAAATTCTAGTCATCCATCCTTTAACCCTTTCGCTGCGGATGGTTATTTATTTACTAGTTTTGACGTGTTTGAACTAGTCAGTGGCCAGTAGTGAATCAGTGGGCGAGTCGTTTGTACGTTTAGTAATAATAAAGTAATATTATTGAAGTAAAACGTAGTTATTGTGGGCGAATTGTACCAGTACAGTGATTATTGAATAAAAGGTAATTATTTTGGTTAGATAGAGCTGGAATAGTTATAATATTTATTCATTTTTTCAGTAATAACTATGTCAAATATACCCCTGCCGCCTAAAAGAGGGGCATATTATACCACTGCCGAATTAGAGGAAATCCTGACACAAAGTGATTCTGAAGATTGATAATTTTATTTATTTATCTTTTATTTTACTGTTTGATATTAAATTAACCATAAAATACCAAAAGTTGTGATGATTAATAAATAAATAATAGCTTAAATGACAAATTTTGACGCTTCACTGCGGATGACGTCTATTAGCGCAGCACTGAGGGAATCAAAGCCGGTTCGATCTCGCCGCAGCGAAAAGGTTAATTTTTGTTTCTTTGATGGCATTTCTTTATCGTTAGACTCGACAAACCTTTCCAAATCTAGTTGATCTTCAAGACCTTCTTCGTCTCCAATGTTATTTCCGGTCTCTATTGATTATTCATCCACAATTTCATCTGAATCATTTACGTCTTTGTAGGTTTTTTCTTCGATATTGGAGCAATTTCCAGAACCATAACAATTTGTGCGTTTCAAACCATGTTTTCGGCAGCTACATTTTTAATTGTTACGTCCAATTTCACAGCTGCAGCAAATAGTTTTAAGCAGTATTTCCGGAATTTAATCATTTTATGTAAATTTGAGCATAATGCCACGTTGATTTGCTTCCAGCCCGAATCTGTTGTTGTCTATTCGTTGCCCAACCAAGTTTGAAGCTGATAATATGCCCTGTAACAATGTTGTTCTGCTGCTCCTTCTGTGGGTGGGAAGTTTGTCAAAATGAAGGATGATTTAATTTTTGCCAATTGATATTTTTGAACCCTAATTGATTTAGTGTTATTTTTTCATTTTTATATATATATATAAATAGATTTGATTAATTGTAATCCATTTTTCTTATATTTTCTTTACTTGCATCTTTCTTAAAAAAAACATTGACCAAATTTGACAAATTCTTAGCGTCTAATAATGAATTTACGACACTTTTCTTTCCTTTTACGGCAAATCCTTGTTTACAGCCTTACAGGAAAATCCAGGGGTGTATTATCTGTGGGAAAATCCTTGTGACTGTCATCGTGTCATCTTTTCATTGAAGTTTCTATTATTTTGTATGTCATCTTCTTCTTCACGAGATGACTTTTGTTTATCTTCCACTGCTCATAGTTAAATCACAGAGTACACCATCTAAGATGTTAGATGGTGTACTCTGTGGTTAAATTATCTCCGGAAAAGGAGATGTGTTATGTTATCTATGGAAGGAGATACTAAAAAAGAAGAAGAAGACAGAAGCGAAATTAAATGTCAAATTTTCTTGTCATTCGAATTTTTAATTAAAAAAATATTTTTACTAATAAGCCTAGATAGTTTTGAATAGGATGTAAGATATTTTCAATACCAGTATCATTTGTAAGAAGGGTGCAACTAGCTCCCATTTTCTCAAATGCTGAGCGAAGATTCAATTAATACTCTTCTATCTGACGAAACCAACAATCTTACATACGACGAATTTTTAAATTTAGTTAGGAAACTAAACGAACTGTAAGTATTGATTTATATTGTAGAAAGAAAATGCGACAAACGTGATTTTTCAGGTCAAAATGGTAAATTTTTGCAAACTACCATATAGAAAAACATTCTTTTCGTTTTGCATTATTTAATTATGCCTCTAGTCAGTCAATTAGTCAATTATTTATTTATTATGACTAGACTTTCTCTATGAATTATTTAAACGCCTATTTATACATTCATTGTTGCTAATAATAAGATAAAGTAGGTCAGGAAAAAACTTTTATAGAATAAAATACAAGTATTGTCGATATTTAATTTTATATTTAAATCCATGGATATTTTACATTTATATAAAGCAAAAGAGTTATTAAAGCATTACCATCCCGTGATTTTTTATCCAATGAAAATTTTCAAAATAAAAACATGTCATCTTCACGAGATGACTTTTGTTTATCTTCCACTTGTTTCCTTAAGAATCTAAGACCTGCCTCGATAGAATCTTGTACATCTGTACCAGTCCTTGAATTCCTTTTAATTTTACTTGTTTTTGGACCATAGTAATCATAAGTCGCAGGCGGTTCTACTTCAGCTCTTTTTCTTTCAGGTACATTTGAACTACTACTACATTCGTTGTTATCTATATCAATCATTTCACGTAACTTGTTATCAAATTTAGTTGAAGTATTCTTCCTTTGAGTAAAATCTCTAATATTTTCATTTTTTTGAATATTTTTAGTATCACTTTGTGCCATTTGATCTAGTTTTTGCATTCCACTGGTCGATGCCGCTGAAGGTTTCAATATATTTTTATGTTTCCAATTATTGCTACTCGACTTTGTACTGAATTTAAAAGTTTCCTTTACTTCTATTTCATCTTCAGTTGCTCTAAAATTCTTTCTATAAGCTGTAGGTGGAGCAAACTCAACAGGTCTATCTTCTCTTTTCTTTTCCACCCATTCTTTTTGGGTCATAACATCAACTTCTTTAACACCTTCTTTGCCAACATCCCAAGGTCTTACATATTTCTTTCTAGCTTCCTCTAAAAGTTGCTCCTTTTCTTCTCGATCTTTTTGTATTCTCAACTTTTCTTCTTCTTCTGACTTTTCTGGTTGGGGAATTACAATTTCTGGTTCTAGAACAAAAAAATAATATAATACATGTGATAAGTTTACAAAAAATAAATATTACCATCTTCTTCTGGTGGTAGCCCCATTCTTGCTCTTTTCCGATTCCTGGCTGCTTTTAATCTAGCCGCAAGAAGTTTTTCTCGAGTTTCTTTTAGTTGCTGTGCTTTTTTCTGTTTATCTTCTGTTTCTTTTCTTAAATTTCTCAAAGCTTCTTGTTGCTTGGCTCTTTCTTCTTCATCTTTTGAAAAACCGTAGTAACCAACACCATGCGTCCTTGCCTCTAGAATAAACAGATTAAAAACATTTGAATATGTGAATAAATTTTATTACAATACCTCCAAATAATACATCTTCATAATGTATATCTGATTTATTACGAATTTCATCTTCTTCTTTCTCCCATTGTCTTCTTTGTAACTCTCTTCTCATATCAAGAGACATCAATTCTGCTTCTGTTTGATCACAATTCTTTGAAACTTCTTCATCATCTGGAATATCTGTGGAACCTATATCATCTTTCTGAATTTCTTCCTCATTTGAGTCTTTTTTATCGTTGTTGAGTTTCTTCATTTCATCATCTTTTGATTTTAAAAATTCCAAATCTTTCTGCATACATTTTCTTGTTCTTCCAAAACAATCAACATATTCAACCCTATTGTAGTAAATTATCACTTGTAATTTATAGATATCACAAAATTTTCTGCTTACCATTTTTCACTAGGATCCTTTGTTTCATTTTCATCAGATTCATAGTAATCACTATTTTCACTTTCAGATCTCCTTTTATCAAATTCTGAATCGCTGGGAGGTAAGTCGCTAATCTGCCTACTTTCCTTTTCATTGAATCTCACTAAAACTTGTTGATATTTTTCTCTTTTTTCTGCAGATAGTGTACCAGAAGAAAGTTTTTCATATATTTCAGATTTATATTCTAAGGCTGCTCTGAAAATTTTTATTGATATTGGTATACACTATCTAAAAACTTCAACTTACTTGGACAATTTCAACAAATCTGTGTCTTCTTCATAGTCTCTCTTACTTCTTTCTTCAACACCTTTATTTTTAATTTCTAAAGGTACCTTTTTCAGTATCTTAATTTTTGCTTCATTTTCAATTTTAGCTTTTGATATAAGTTCCTGTTTTCTTAATATCTCGGCCTTTAGACTTAACAGCTTGAAATCAAAGTGTGATTTAGTATATATTAATTTGGGAAAATGGATTTGTAGTACTTACTGAAGATTTACTTATTTCGTACGTACTCATATTAACCTCTTTGTCCTCTTTAACAAACTCCTCAATAAATTAAATATTATTTATTTTGACTTTCAAATTTTCTACTTTGCAAGATGGTTAACTGGGTTAACATGAACTTCTTTTCTTCTTTTACATCTCACAGTCTCAACCACAGATCACAGCATAAGAGACATCATCCTTTTAATCAACTATGTTTATTGTTACGTAAAATTTATAAATCCAGCTAACTTATCAAAAAATTGAATAGATGAGGCTTTTAATTGATGAAGATCCATATTCCATTCTGAATCCTACATTTATTAAAGCTATACTTTGTACAGAGTCCAAAAAAAAGTAGAAGAATCATTCCCAAAAAAATCTTCTGTTTTTCCTCTCACTGCAGTGGTTTTAATCGTCTTCCTATTTTTGAGACATGGCCTTAGCTCTTACTACAATACAGGTAGCTAAACTTTGAGGACTATGCAGCCAAGAAAAGCCTAAGCTGTTATAAAAATCCATCCACGTTTTATCTACCATAACCTCACTTTATTTTGACATGTTATTAATAAAGTCAGATAAAATGGAAATATGTAACTTTTCAAGTGAAAGGGGGGAGATTGTTGAAATAATTAGTCCAAACGTTTAACTAATGGATATTTTTGTAAACTTTTATCGAGTTGATCGATTTGCCTCTGGCAGCAAATATGCAGTTAGTTCGATCGAATAATATTATTCTATTGAGGTAGGTAAGCAAGTTTTATGTCATTGCATAGTGCGAAGGAATTATAGGTTTCAGAAATAAAAAGTTCAATCAACAAAATGTATTTACTTTCGGAGGCTAGGTGATAATATTACAGTAGTAAAAATAATAAATGTAATAATTTTTTATATTTTAGATACCTATTGTCTTGCAAGTTGTTATCAATACAGTTGTGTCAATAACTAGAGTATCAATTTTATTGGACCAGTAGGGTTTTCGGGAACATAAAACAACAACAGATGTTTCAAAGTTTATTATTGGGATACAAAAAACAATGGAGGAACTGAAGTGTTTTTAAAAAGGTTTGATTGTAAGTATGCAATTATATAATATTACTGCATCCTAACTTGAGAGAATATAGGAGTTCATTGACTAATTTAACTAATATTAGCATATAACTATGTCACTTGAATTTGTTTCAATTATCTCTCATTTTTTGTTGTATTATATAGTTGATAAGGACTTTTTATTCTCAAGGTTTGAAGTTTCACTTCTATTACATGATGTATGGTTCTACCAATTCATTAATATCTACTTGATGTGTCTCTAAATTACACAAAAATTACAAATAACATAATTAGTTACGACCATTAGAAATTGGAAGCTTCCGATTATGTTGATTTGCATTTTTCTGTAAATTGTGAGTACGAAAAGGTACATAGAGTTCGGGGGAAAGGGCATAGTTGACGGTGACCAGTAGTAATTGGAAATTGCTGATTGTGTTTTTTCTTCTAACTCTGTGTATAATACATCGACATTGTCAATGTTACCCCTATGAATGTACATACATTGAGTTTGGAGAAGAGCATAAATGACTGTGAAAACTGGAAATTGCCGATTATGTTGTTTTTTTTAGCTGTATAATACCAGCACAAACATTGTCAATGCTAGCTGCACATTGTCCGTACTAGTTGCATTCTTTTTAAGTAAAACATTTGATACTTTGGTTTTAGGAAACATGAATTGTTATGCTGTTGAGAGAAACTCCAGTAAGATTTATTCATAAGTTCAAACATCTATTTCAGATGAACGTAACACTTAGTAATAGTCATTTTGTAATTTGTGTATGTTTTAGGAAAGTGAGAGAAAAAAAAAATCTACGTTTATTTTGTTGGTATATGAAAATATTAGGACAATGCAATGGAGGAACTGTGTGTTTTAATAAGATTCGACTGTAAGTATAAATAATAATTATTAATATTATAATATTACTAGGGCATAAAAAAGATCATGCAAGTATTTGTTGACAAAAATTCTGGTAGAAGACATCACGTAGTATAATTTTAACATGTTTTGGACATGCGAATGTTCCAACTGATTTTTTATATTAAAAATATTTTTGAAACAAAAAAAAAAATCAATTTCGTTCGTTTTACATTACACACCATTGAGATTTCTCTCGAGATTTCTTTCATATGATGGCACCATCTGTTTCTACTTGAATTTTTGTCAAAAATATTTACCTACTACTTGGCCTATACATGGAAGTAGATATATCAATGGACGTAACCTGAAAGAGTTTGTTTTTATGAAAAATACATATCTAAAATGGAATGTCTTTTTGTTCTATCTTCTTCCTCCAATGATTGAATTTTATTTGTGTCTTTGAAATATTGTGCATTTAACTGTTAACTATTTAAAGTCTCAACTCTTATTACATGAAATTTTCATTGTATAACCTTCAAAATTGGTCTTCGCTAGCTCAAGTAGACGATTTTCATGTTATCATTTTCGGTTACACTTTACATTGCCATTTTATTCTAAATCTTTATTCATGATTTTGTATAGGAATCAATTAAGTGATTATTTATAGCAAAATAATATCCACTTTTGATTAATGATTAGTAAATAGTAATGAAAAATATTTAATATTTAATTTGACATTTTCTCACTGCAGTGGCTTTAATCGTCTTCTTATCTTTGAGACATGGCCTTATCTCTTAATACAATACAGCATACAGCTAACCTAACGATTTGACATTTGTATTGAGTGACCTCTCTGTCTTATAGTAGTATTCTGTGGTTGAGTAGTACTCTATGGTCGAGTAGTATTCTGTGGTCAAGTATTATTCTGTGGTCGACAATTGACGTTTCTGAAAATTGTCATTTTTTCAAATTAGAAAAAGTGGCTTGACTGTACTTCGCAGAAAAAAACCCGCTTATCTTTTACAATATTTGTAGAAAATATCGTATTTATTTTAAAGAATTTTTCCGCGAATTAAACTTGGTAACACTATCAATATTATCGTTTGGGATTACACTTGATCCAAGCCAAAGGTGGTAGAAAGACAAATAGGTATGTTGAAATAGATGTTAATATATTTGATACCTTTTGATTCATCTATAAAATGTTACTATACCAGTTCACACCGTTTAATCTTCATGTTTAAATTGTTTATGTAAATAATCTGATGGATGCAGTGGCGGATTTAGGCTTAGGCTCGTGAGGCCCGGGCCTAGGGCGGCAAATTTTGAGGGGCGCCAAAATTTGTAATACGAATTTTCTACCTCAACAAAATTCAATTAAGTTAGGTTCAGAGGCTTGTAGTGAAAAAATTAAACATTTGCATATAAAATACCCAAAAAACAACATAATATTTATGAAAGAAAAAGGGCGCCATATCGTCCCGGACCTAGGGCGCCCTCAAACCTAAAACCACTACTGGATAGATGGAATTAAAGTAGCAATAAGGGCTACTGAAATATATTTGAAAATATTGTGAATTTGAAACAAATTAATAGTTCTAAAATAAAAACTTCAAATATCTATTTCAGATGAACGCAACTCTTAGTAATAGTCATTTTAAAATTTGTGTATGTTTTAGGAAAGTCAAAGAAAATCAACTACAGCATGTGAATATAAGTTTATTTTGTTGGAATATGAAAATATTAGGACACTGCAATGGGGGAACTGTGTGTTTTAATAAGGTTTGACAGTAAGTATACATAATTATCATTGATATTCTAACAATCCCCGGAAGTAGAAATAACAATGGACCAAAGTAAATAGAATTTGTTCAATGAAAAAAACATTCATATCAGAGAATATAATTTTGTACTTTGTCAAAATCTATCTCTGCCAAGTCCAAGATAGAAGGTCTTTTTGTTCTATCTTCTTTCTCTAATGCATTCATAGTATTATAACCAAGTTATAATTTGATTTGAACACTTTGTTTTACAAATATAAACAACCAAACAGGCATTGATGCATGTTTTTCCTCTCAACTCTGTGTATAATACTGTACATAGGTACAATGACATTTTCAATATTAGTTGTTTCTTTTTATTTTGGAACAGTAGACATCATAAACATCTTTTTCTTTGGTGTTTTTAAATATGGAACATCAGTTTATTGGTATTTGATTTGATCATTGACTCACCATATTCTTTTTGTTTCAGTATCCCAAATGATATCGACGTTGGGAATACTCTCTTTCTAATTGGAGAAGTGGATGAGAAGAAGGAATGGATATTTATGAAGAAAACTATAAAGATTTAGGTAAATATATTATTTTATTTATCTTATCTTGCCTATAGTGAATATTACAACAAATTTAGACACAGTTTTAAAATTGTAATGATGATTTATTTTTTTCTTTGTCACTTTCTATTAGCTTGACGTGTTCCTGTGCAAAAGTACAAAATAACATAATTGGTTAGGACCATTAGTAATTGGAAGTTTCTGATTATGTTTTGTTGTGTTTTTGTGTATATAGTGTATGTACAAAAGTACATAGAGTTCGGAAATGTACATAATTGTCAGTGACCATTAGTAATTGGAATTGGAAATCTTCAATTATGTTTATTTGCTTACTCTGTATATAATACCTTACATACATCGACATCGTCAATATTAGTTGTTTCTTTTCAAATTTTAACAAAGCCTATATTTTTATTTTATCAAAAAAAAAACAGGACATGGAATAAAAATGTTTTGCTAATAATATAGGAGATATTCGCCTATCGCTTTGGTACCTACTTTTAAATAATAATAATATGTTACATCTGTTTTGTTGGTATAGTTTGTACGCTCTCATTTGGATAACCAAGAAATAATTTCAGAGCTCCTCCACTTGTCGGCCTTCAAAAAATGGACCATTAAGTGGGCTTATTGAATTTTATTTGTGGTACAGCTGAGATTGTATAAAATATCATGTTTCCTGGGGACTCATCATGTTTTCTTATTCTTTCAGGAACTCAAATGGCACCTTTGTGAATGGTCCATTATTGAAGAAGAGGGGAAGGAAAAGGAAGAGGTTAAAGAAAAGGAGAAAGAAGAAGGAAACTACTTGAATAATTGTATTTTTTTGATTTCATATTGTTTTGCAATATTTATTGTAGTTATTGCAATTAAAAAAGGGTAAAATGAAACCATTATTATCAGAAAATTATGGTGTGGTTATAATATAATATGTCTATATCGATACGCTCATGAATTATGGTTTAATTTTATTAAATACTTGCTTTTGCTAATTTAATAATTGTTGTATTGTTAAGAATAGAAAAATGTCTTATCTATCGTTTACAGTGTTATATCGATAAAGATGTATTTTTTTTTAAATGCCCAGTCACTTTAGAATAAGAATAATATAGTGAGTGTTTGTTTTTCTTTGTTCCAACTTGACATGTCACTCTGAAATTACACAATCAAAAATGGGAAATAACATAGTTAGTTAGTTACGACCATTGAAGAAAATTGAAAAAGCCTATATGTTAATTTGCATTTATATGTAAAAATTGTATGTACAAAAACGTACATATACAGTTCGGGAACTACTGGACATAATTAATTGGTGATGACCATTAGTAATAATTGGAAATTGCCGATTGTGTTAACCCCTACGCTATGAATGTATGTATTTCTGCTTAAGACCAAATTTTAACGATATGACTGTGCGGTGAGGCGACACTTAGTAATTGGAAGCTGCTTAGTGATTTTCGTTAAAATGGCACCACCCAATTCTTACGAACTGCCTTCACACAAGATCTTCTTTATTTGTCCGTATTCTTGGGTTGGAAAATAAATGAGGTAGGTACCTTCTTTTCCACGCCGAAGCCTTGAAGACTCGGGTTGTTGCTTGGTTAAACAACATTAGATTTGCGGCTAACCACTACGCTGCAAAACGCTTTTAATCGCTATTAAACAAAATGGTGCCTGCCCCATGGAATTTTGCAACGTGACGCCACTGTCTAAGCTACAAAATTGAGACAAGCGACCTGTTCATACGGACGCTACTGTCTTACTGACGTATAATGAGAATCTTGTGAATGAAGCGCGTTCCAAAGAATTGATTTTACCAAAAACGAGCTTTCGGCTCGTCTCGTATTTATTCCTGTGTATTCATCATGTTTGAATACTTTAATTTCTTTCTTTCTTCATAGTTTTGATTTTTCTGCACACTGTAGTAGTACCTACTATGATCGGGAGATATATCTCGTTCAGTGTAATTTTTCTACCCTTATATGTTTCATTTTAACGAAATATTTTTTAATTCAACCGAAATTATCCATTTTGGTAACATCGTTAAATTGAAACTTAGATAAGTTGGAT
Source organism: Galerucella pusilla (assembly GCA_910591695.1). NCBI lineage: Eukaryota > Metazoa > Arthropoda > Insecta > Coleoptera > Chrysomelidae > Galerucella > Galerucella pusilla. The sequence continues at coordinate 29,706 of CAJUYI010000523.1, forward strand.
TCTAAAACTTATTTTTTAAGAATTTGTATGAAACAATTATTGTACCATTTTATAAAAATATTTAAGTACCAAATAAAAATTTTATTTAAACTATGTCTTTTATTGAACCATTCAACTTATTTTAATAAACCGATTTAAACATGAATTTACAATTTTTGTTGGTAAAATCGTTTTCGTTTAGACGGGAAAAGTTATTATTGTCTTGGTGGAAATTACCGGAAAGTATTATTGCACTACATCAAAATATGTGGCGCCATCTACTAACTGGTAGCCAAACTCAACACCAAAAATTTTAGGAATCTTGAATATCGGTAAGTAGACTTTGTATCAGGATAGCAGAAACACGAGGAGGTGTGAAAAATATAAGGATTGACTGATTTTGTTACTTTTTACACCTCGCGTTTCTGCTCTCCTAATACAAGTAAAAAAAATTCCCCAAATTGAACTATCAGGAGAGCAGAAACGCCAGGAGATGTACAAACAT
>CAJUYI010000523.1:30450-45170 GCA_910591695.1 Galerucella pusilla
AATCCCCAAATTGAGCTATCAGGAGAGCAGAAACGCGAGGAGGTGTACAAAATATCAGGAGTAGCTAAATTTTCGTTATAATTCATATTAAAATAGGCGGCGACATCTTTCAATTGGTAGCCAAACTAAAAGCTACACTAGTTAAAAATCAGTCAGAAAGTAAGCTGTCTTTTCCATCAAAAGATTTCATTAAAGAAAACAAATGTAATTTTTCAAACTTTTTTATTAGAACCAAGACAAGTTAATTAACAATATGTGAATATTTAAAAAATATAATGAATGCTTGGGTAGCCATTGTACTTTGGAAAAGTCTACACTTCAAGCAGGATGATACTTTGAAGGTTCTTTAAAATAGCCGATACAGTTATTCAAGTATTTTCCTTCTTCCCAATTCCTTCAAACAAATGGACTATTCCTAACGATATCATCTGGGATCCTAAAAAAATAACATGATTAGTAAAATCCAGTAACAACAAACTGATGTTACATATAATTATATTTATCAGTGAACATTTCTCATCTGATAAAACCATGCATATTTCCAAACATTTTCCATGAAAAGAAGTCATTATAATATATACACAGGATTGTAATGGGACGCACCGTCAATTATGTCATTTTCAAAACCCTAATCCTACACTTTTCGTACACACAATTTACAGAAAAATGCAAATCAACATAATCAGAAGCTTCCAATTTCTAATGGTCGTAACTAATTATGTTTTTTTATTCATTTTTGTGTGATTTTGGAATGAAATGTCAGGAAGAATTTAATGTGTGAGGAGATAAAGGTCCCTTGCATTCTTGGTAATATTTAAAATGATAAATTATAGGTAACTAGGTTATAATATACTACGATTTATTTCATTTTAAAACTATTAATTTGTTATAACACAGTTAAATTCACAATATTTTCAATTCAACGATAAATTTCTATGATTAGAGGAAGAAGATAGAATAAAAAGACACACCACACTTTTAAGATAGATGAGACATCAACAAATATCCGGTACAAATCGCAAAAAGTTTTCAACTCACTTCCAAGTTCTATGAAAAGCAATTGGGGTAAGGGGGGAAGAAATTTTCTTAGTTAGTCTCACTTTGTACTCAACTCGAGCCATATTGAAAGAACGTATTTTTCCTAATTTACTGAGACTAACTGAGTGACTCAGTTGATCTCAGGTAAACGTGGTAAAAAGAATACAGCTTATATGAATTTACAAATAAGACTTACCAAGGACCAATAGGAATGAATCGGAAAATAGTGAAGTCTGGAGGAGCTCCTATTATTGCTTATTGTACATCTGTTGTTCTACAATACCCTACTAGTCCAATAAAAATGCTACTCTGGTTATATTGAATCAATTGTAACTTGTATCAACGAAAACTTGTAGACAATGATACATCTGAAATTGAAACAAAAATAAATTCTACACTACCCTTTTTTATCAGATTTTTTAATCAAGAAACCAAAAAAATTGCGTTACCTGTTTTTTTCCAATTTTTTTGATTAAGGAACCAAAAATTCTGCGTTACCTTTTTTTTCATTTGAGGAAGAAAGATAAAACAAATAGGCCTTCATTTTAGATTAAGCCAAGATAGATTTGGTCAAATTTAATTCACAAAGATGAAGTACAAAATTATATTCTAATAAGAGATGTATTTTTTATGAAAACAAACTCTATCAGCTTATGTCCATTTATATTATATCTACTTCCAGGTATTAGGCCAAGCAATAGGTAAATATTTTTTGACAAAAATTCTAGTATAAACGGATGGTGCCATCGTATAAAAGACATTCAATAGTATACTTTTTATCTGTTTTATCATATAACGTAAAAATTACAGAAGCAATCTCAATGGTGTGTAAGGATAAATCGTGGGTAATTGTAAAATGAACAAAATGATGTTTTTTTTTTGTTTTAAATATTTCTAACAAATCACTTAAAACATTTGCATGTCCAAAACATATAAAAATTATACTATCCTTACATGATGGCACCATCTGATTTCTACCAGGATTTTTGTCAACAAATATTACTATACTTGCATGCTCTATTTTTTGGCCTAGTAATGTTATAATACTGATAATAATTACATATACTTACAGTCAAATCTTATTAAAACATACAGTTCCTCCATTGCATTGTCCTAATATTATCATATTCCAACAAAATAAAGGTAGAATGTTGTTCTTGCTCCATTTGCCTAAAACATACACAAATATTAAAATGACTATTACCAAGTGTTACCTTCAGCTGAAATAGATATTTGAACTTGTAACTAATTGTTATTTCCCATTTTTGTGTAATTTAGAGCCACAACAAGTAGATATTATTGAATATGTAGAGCCAAACCAAAAGTCCTTTTCATTTATAAAATATAACAAAAAATGGAAGATAATTGAAACAGATGTAAGAAATTTTCAAATGACATAGGTCTATGCTAATGTTAGTTAAATGTCATAAAATCCTATATTCTCTCAAGTTAGGATGCAGTGATATTATATACCTAATTGCATACTTACATTCAAACGTTTTTAAAAACACATCAGTTCCTTTATTGTTGTTTCATGTTCCGAAAACCCTACTGGTCCAATAAAAGTGATGACACAGCTCTAACAAGGACAACTTGCAGAAAATATCTAAAATGGAAGTAAAAATAACCACAATTACTACATAGAAAACGTGTAGGAAATAAATATATTTTAGTAGTAGTTTTATTATTTCTTCCTCAATTCTACCTATCAGAATATTTATATAAACAATTTTCACATAATGATTAAACGGTGTGAACATAATATATTGTAGTTTTTATATCAAGTATTAAACATGTTAACATCTATTTCAAGATACCCAGTGGCGGATTTAGGCTTAGGCCCGGGCCTAGGGCGGCAAATTTTGAGGGGCGCCAAAATTTTCAAGACAACAACAACAAAGTTAGATTTAGAGGCTAGAAGTGGAAAAAATAAACATTTGTATGTAAAAAACTCAAAAAACAATATAATATTTACGAAAGAAAAAGGGCGCCATATCGTCTCGGGCCTAGGGCGCCCTCAAACCTAGAACCACTACTGAACATACCTGACTTTCAACCGCCTTTGGCTTGGAGCAAGTATAATCCCAAACGATAATATTAATAGTTTTACCAAAAGTTTAATTCGCGGAGAAATTCTTTAAAATAAATACGAGTGTTTCTACAAGTACAAATATTGTAAAAGATAAGAGAGTTTTTCTCTGTGAAGTTGAGCGACTTTTTCTTATTCAAAACAATGACAATTCCAGAAATGTCAAAAGTCAAAATTGTCAACCACCACAGAATGCTATAAGATAGAGAGGCCACTGAATACAAATGCCAACCACAGAATACTACTATACCAAAGAGCTGTCACTCCATTTCCAGAAATGTCAATTGTCAACCACAGAATACTACTCGACCACAGAATACGACTCGATCACAGAATTCTACTCAACCACAGAATACTACCATAAGATAGCAAGGTCACTCAATACAAATGTCAAATTTTTAGGTTAGCTGTACTGTAGTAAGAGATAAGGCCATGTCTCAAATATAAGAAGATCATTAAAACCACTGCAATGAGAAAATGTCAAATTAAATATTTTTTCATTCATTTATCAAAATTATATATTATTTTGCTATAAATAATCACTTAATTGATTCCTATACAAAATCATGTATAAAGATTTAGAATAAAATGGTAGTGTAACTGAAAATGATGAAACAGAAAATCGTCTACTTGAGCTAGCGCAGACCAATTCTGAAGATTATACAACGAAAATTTCACGTAATAAGAGTTGAGACTTCAAATTGTCAACAGTTGAATAAATTCAATCATTGGAGGAAGAGGATAGAACAAAAATACCTTCCTAAGCCTAAAGCCAAGATAGATTTTGGAATATTTAATAGGCAAAGATGAAGTGCAAAATTATATTCTAATAAGAGATGTATTTTCATAAAAACAAACTCTATCATCTTATGTCCATTGATATACCTACCTCCAGGTATAGGCCAAGCAATAGGTGAATATTTTTGACAAAAATTCTAGTAGAAACAGGTGGTGCCATTGTATAAAAGACTTTCAATAGTATACTTTTTATCAGTTTTTTTACATTTAACGTAAAAAGAACAGAAGCAATGTCAATGGAAGGTAACAATAGATCGTAGGTAATTGTAAAACAAACAAAATTGTTTTCTTTTGTTTTAAAAATATTTTTAACAAATCACTTGAACCATTTGCATGTCCAAAACATATAAAAATTATACTATCCTTACATGATGGCACCATCTGATTTCTACCAGGATTTTTGTCAAAAAATATTACTATACTAGCATGCTCTATTTTATGGCATGGTAATATTATGATATTAATAATTATTATTTATACTTACAGTCGAATCTTATTAAAACACACCGTTCCTCCATTGCATTGTCCTAATATCATCAAATAGGTACCACCAAAATGTGCATAGATTGTTGTTTTTTTTCACTTTCCTAAATCAGTAATTTTAAAATTACTATTAGTAAGTGTTACATTCATCTGGAATAGATGTTTGTACTTCTCCAAACCCAATGTATGTACATTCATAGGGGTAACAGAGTTAGAAGAAAAAACAAAAGCAATTTCTAATTACTAATGGTCACCGTCAACTATGCCCTTTCCCATGATCTCTATGTACCTTATTGTACACACAATTTACCGAAAAATGCAAATCAACATAATCAGAAGCTTCCAATTTCTAATGGTCATAACTAATTATGTTATTTCCCATTTTTGTGTAATTTAGAGACACATCAAGGAAAAATTATTGAATACATAGAACCATACACATAATAAAAGGGGAACTTCTTAAAAAGAAAAGCCTTGAGGACAAAAAGATCTTATTGGCAATAGTATGTTATTCTTTCGAACTATGAATTTACAAATAAGACTTACCAAGACCAATAAGAATGAATCAGAAAATAGTTGAGCCTAAAGGAGCTCCTATTATTGCTTATTGTACATCTGCTGTTGTACAATACCCTACTAGTCCAATAAAAATGGTACTCTTGTTATTGAAGCAACTGTATCGACGAAAACTTGTAGACAATCATACATCTAAAATTTAAAAAAATATTTACAATTTAAACAAAGAAATGATCTAAGAAGTCAATTGTCTTTTTACAGCTAATAATTTTAATCGTAAATATAGTTAGCTGATTTTATTTCTTCCTTGATGCTTAATTTATTATAATATTAAGAAGATCAATGTTCACATATTAATTAAACGGTGTGAACTGGTATAATAATATTGTAGTTTTAATGGATTAATAAAAAGGTATCAACATAATATTTTAACGTTTATTTCAACACACCAACTGTTTTTCTATAGCCTCTGTATCGAGTGTTCTCGAACTATAATATATTAATGGTGTTATCAATTTTTTTATTCACTGAGGAGTTCTTTAAAGTAAACACGTGAGCAAAAAATAAAAAAAGTTGTGGCTTTTTTCTCTTGGAGACGTCGTGACATTTTCAAATATAGAATTATTTCCATAGACCATGACAATTTACAGAAATGTCAATCATAGATCTATGGCATATAATTCAAGGTTAAAACAGAGAGGTCACTCCATACAAATGAAGTGACATATGACATCTGTCAGAGCATCTGCGTGCTTTGTTGCATACCTCCTTATATAAGTATATGTTGTGTTCTTTTTACACTATTCTGTTCAGCTCTGTTGAGATAATTTTCAACCTGAGCGGGTGACCAAAGTGAACAGGAAATCTTAAAAAGAATGCTCCTTATGTTTTGAGGCTATGATCAACTAAACGGCAGAGCCGAGCACCAACAAGAGGTAGTGCAGTTAGGGGCAAGAGGGGAAGAGATAGTTCAGCTCTGTTCAAAACGAGCGCTTAAAAAGAATACGCAAAATCATTCAAGTGAACAGAGCAGCTGATCTGCTCGAGCAAATTCTGTAAAAAGAACACACCTATTATTCTATGAAGCAGCGCACTTTAACCTGGGGTGGCATTCCGCTCACACCACAGAGTACAACGTCTAGATGGTGCACTCTGTGGTTCACACTAGCGAGTAGTCTTTAATCGATCTTGTCGATATACACCATAGACAAATTATATTTCTCTATGATATACACATTCCGTTATCAGTGCTGGGACTCTGCACACTATAGAATTCTACCGATCGCTTTCGACAGTATTATTACTACTATCATTTCAGTCAACAAAAGTAGAAAGTCTCACTCTGTATACTGTCGACAAGTCTCCTTTTATTTTTGACCTATGAATATTAATTGTAGTGATGTATTTATTAAGAAATCGTCGATAAAAGACATGTGGATAGAGTCGATAATAGAATACTATAATGGGCAGAGTCCCACAACCGTTCTCAAAATTTGGTTGTTTTGGAGCAAGGATGTGATCTAACATCCTTGGTTTTGGAGCGACAAATAGTTCTAATTTCTGATACCCATAAGGTGTCGCCTACGAATTTTCTATCTTTCCTTGTCAAAATATAAATACGAAATGTAAAATTATAGGTATAATGAAATTAGTAGTATTTTAATAACATAGTTTAATAAAAAAAAAACACATTTTGCTATCATAGCATGAGAAGAAAATATTATAAACCAGTGCTAGATACATGTTCACTCTCATCTGATAATATGGTATTATTTAAGTCTCCAGAGGAATGTGTATTACTCGATATTTCATCACTATCAATGCCTTCATCTCCATTATCGTCACTATTGTCATTATTGTCACTATTGTCATTATTGTCACTATCGTCACTTTCATCACTAACAAAATCAGTTGCTAATTGGTCCCAAGCTAATTGGATCTTAGCTTTATCCAAGTCAGATAGTGTATATCTAGTATCTGTAATATTTGGGAGTATCTGAAACAATAACATATGTTATTGATCTGAAATTATTTTTAAAACAAATGATGTCTTTTGAGGTATTTTGTGATGATATTGTATAGTTTTTACAGCAATTTTTTTGTTATAATTGTTTTGCACCTAAGTGCATAGGCACTTGTATGTGCAATGAACAATAACAATAAAAATATATAATAAAGTACAAATTTACAATTTAAAAATAAATAGGTACAAAAATTAATAAAAAAAAAATAAACATTATATAATAATTTGTTTCATTCGAAATTATAATGAAGCGTCTAAGGACTCAATATTTACATATATATATATTCTTTACATTTGATAATAAATTTTTTTTTCTTCAAGCGTATAATAATAACTATATTACTTTTTGCAACACAGACCGTAGAAATATCCCATTATTTTACTAGTACAAAAATTAATTTTCATTATTGTACTAATAAAATAATGGGGCGTTGTAATCAAGTAGGTAGGAACTGTCATTTTTAAACTTATTTAATTTGACGTTTGTCTGTTTTGAAAATTTTGTGAAAAATGTCTCAAGAATTGCAATGTACGCCTCCGGAATTAGTTGAAATAGCTAATTCCAGTATTGAAACTCTAATTCCAACGAAGTCGCGTAAACTGTATGATTTTGCATACGAAAAATTTCTAAAATGGTGCAATGAATATAATGTACAGCAATACACGGAAAACGTTATGCTTGCATACTTCACGAATTTGTCCAGAAAGTTTAAAAGTTCTACTCTATGGGCACAGTATTCAATGATTAAAAGTCAATTAAACATTAAACATAATGTTAAAATAGAAAAATATAGCAAATTAATTGCATTTATAAAGCGCCAAGGGGAAAATTATACACCGAAAAAATCAAAAGTATTAACACAAGATCAATTTGATAAATTTCTCAAGGATGCACCAAATAATGTTTATTTAGCAACAAAGGTAGGTACTTTCTTATTTCTTTTTAATCATTATTACGTTTATTAAACCGTTGACAGTGATATCTACTAGCAGATCAATATTTAACTTGACAGCAAATATTACCTCATTTCCTACTTATAACATTTAATGACGGTAGCTCAGTGGCAGAGCTTTTGTCTTCGGTCGCAAAGGTCAGCGGTTCTAATCCCGGTGCTACCAGCTTTTTTTTTTATTTATTTCAACGTTTGTTTTAGGTTATATTAATATTTGGAGTCACAGGAGCCCTTAGATGCGATGAACTTGTTAATTTAAAGTCTAGCGAAATCCAAGATTTGGGAAATTTAATTTTGGTTAAAATCATAAACACAAAAAACAAAAAACAACGGTCGTTTACTATAATTGGCGATTTTTATTTGAATTTGGTAAGACAGTATACGGCTCTTCGTCCGGATGATATTGGCCTGCAGCGATTTTTTATTAAATACCAGAATGGTAAATGTCACCGTGTGGTAATGGGTATCCACAAAATATCAAACGTACCAAAAGACGTTGCTACGTTTTTGAAATTAACAAATCCTCATGAATATACAGGACATTGCCTTCGGAGGACTTCCGCAACTATTTTAGTTGACAACGGAGGTGATATTACCGCTTTAAAGCGGCATGGTGGATGGAAATCCACCAGTGTTGCTGAAGGGTACTTAGAGGATTCCATTTCCAGTAAAACACAAACTGCACAAAAAATACTTAATTGGCAAGAACAACCAAGTAATAGTTCTGGAATCGCTGACATAATAATCGACAATCAACTTACTAATAATATGATGTATACCAATGACAAAATTGTAAATGTCGAAGCTGAAAGCGGTGGCAGTGGCTTAAATTTAAACAACTGCAGTATACAAAACTGCACATTTAATATTACTGTTAATAAATAGGTAACACTTTATGTAATTTTTCGTTTGTATTAATTAAATAGTTGAGATATAAACAAAGCCTTCTATATTTTTTATAAAATGCATATTATTATTACGCTTGAAGAAAAAATAGTATATGTTACTCGGAGCAGAAGGCCCATTATATGTTTCGCCCAGTTTGCACAGCCTCGGCTAGCGCCTCGGCAGTGCAAGAATCTGGGCTCAACAATAATGTTGGCCTTCTACTCCTAGTAACATAATATACTATTAAATCTCTAGTTGCCTTAACTTCAAGGGGCAAGGAATTATATAATTTTGGTGCCAGAATGCAAATAAATCTTTTATTGGCGTCATATCTTCTAAAGGGAACTATTAATTTATTATTGGTTTTATTTCTTGTTTCATAATAATGATTTATATAATTTTTAGCTTTAGATTTATAGCAGTAAATAAAGTTACTGAGATAATATAAGCCTCGGACATTCAAAATATTTGCATTATTATATAACAGGTGGGTTGAGTAAAGCCTATCTTTGAAAAATATTATGCGTAGTATATAATTTTGTATGACGTTCAATTGTTTCAGTACATTGTCATAAAGCTCCCCCCATACAATATTACCATACCTCAAAAGAGACTCCACCAAAGACTTGTAAATTTGTATTAAAAATGTTTGAGCTAAGATCCTGCATATTATATAAAATTTCCATATTAAACGCCTAATTTTGTTAGTTAGGTCTTGAACATGATTGGACCATTTAAAATTTTTGTCCACTGTGATACTTACATATTTGATAGTATTTGCTTCTTTAATAATATCATAGTCGTTTATCTTAATGCAGTCATAGTTCGGCCTGTTGGCTTCATTCAATGAGAATGCCATGTAAAAAGTTTTGTCTGTATTTAAAGTTAGTTTATTGCAGTCAAGCCAATATTTAATAATTCTGAAGCCTTTGATCACTTTATTTTGGACAGTTTGCCAGTTTTAAGATTTAAAAATTAGGAAAGTGTCATCGGCATACGAGATTGAGATTACATTTATGTCTAATTTTAATAGGGAGTTAATATATGTTATAAACAGCAGTGGTCCAAGGACTGTCCCCTGCGGTATTCCAATTTTTATTTTAGCTTTAGAGGGTCACTATAGACATTTCTGATTTTTTCTATCTGTTCCCTTTCCCGTAGGTAGTTTTCTAATAGCTCTATATATTTCTATATATTTAGGTAGTAATAGGAAATTGAGTCAAAAATTATGAATGTGAAATACCTTTTTTTCGAATCGATTTTGTAAACTCTGCCAAGTTCTACCATCAAATATGTTGGCGTTGGAGAGGTCCACCCAAAAATTTCTACCTCTTAGATTATAAAATAATTTTGTTTTAATTATCCATTCAAGAATTAAATTATCTTCATCTAATGTATAGGGTAGGCGAGCAGTACTCATATTGAGCAGACCCGAAACTAAAACCGGAGATATATTATAATAACAATTATGCAAAAAACTTATTTCCTTCGATGTCAACTGATATTGTTTCGTTAACAAAGTGCATTTTGATTCATTTTGAATCTTACCTGACTATAATTATTTATAAATTTTGTTAAAAATAGTTTGTTCTGTTTTTACGAGAGAAAAAAACGTTTGAGTATGTTTTGAGGTTATGGTTTTTACCGTTTTTGCGTTTTTATTTACCCATGTGGTGCAGGCCAGATACTGTCAGGTTATCTATGGTGCTTAGAAGCGATCGCTAGTTTTTATGAACGGAAGGTCACCCCAGGTTAAATTTGAAAAAAGTTAACGCGAAGAATTGCCTTATAGCGCGACACTATAGCCACAGATAACCTACTTAGCAATACTAGCTAGCGAGAAACTAGCTTGAAAAACATTTTAAGATTTAAGAAATACATCAATTGTCAAATTGGTTCCCAAAAACTATTAATAAATGTAAAAAAATTATTATTACACCGATTTTAAAAGAAAAAAGAAACGACAATTTTAAAACTGATAACAGCAGTATGATTCATATCAATGAACTGTGATAACTTGAGAAGTCATTCTTATTATGGAACCATTTTGGAGAAAGTGCTGTAAAGGAGAAAATTTAGCAAGAATGAACATTACGCAGTTCTTATTTAAAATATGATAGAAGAGAGTCAAATGGGATCACAAACATTAGAAATTATTAGACAAGGAGTTTGGGCATCACTAACAGGAGGATGGTTCTATGACCCTCACCAGGATGTTTTTTGTAACACTTTTCATTTATACATTTGGCTGTATTTACTTTGTGTCCCCTTTTGCATTTATGTGGTGAGTTACATTTTATTGAATTATTTATTAGAAATCACTTGCAGATCATGATAAACTGCTGCTTGAATAGATTATTACAAGACTACTAGGGTAGGGTTGCCAACCCTTCCGATTTAGGCGGGAGACTCCCGCTTTTCTACCAAATCTCCCGCCTCCCGCGCCCATATACAAACCTCCCGCATTTCGGCAAATAAAGAATACAGTAATTCAAATTTTAATAACTATTATTTTTTAAACAATACCTTGAGTACATATTATTTTTTTACAGTATTGTCCACCATCATGGACAGTCTGGTACTTTTATTGTGGCTCAGTAACATTGGGCCTTACTATATTGAAACTTGTTAATTATGGCCTCCACTACATGTATGATACCAAAGAATGTATTCTAGAAGAAGTTGAAGATACATCACAAGACTTGAAAAAGTAAGAACTACTTGGTAACATACTAATATTTCAACTAGTTATTGTGCATGTTGAGATAAATATTTTCATTGCTTTATATATTGTTAATGTTATACATGTTTTCTCTAAGGGAGGAGGAAGGTATTGAGCTTCAGGAGCTTCCTAGCAAATCTACAGAACAAACCAATCGTGCAGGAACAAAATTGCCTCATCTTCATGACATTGAGTTTGGTCCTTTACATAGCACAGATGCAGAAAGCTTAGAGTTTGATTTACACCAAACTGACTATGCAGAAGGGGCTTGTAAGCCTAGCAGCACTATTGGTAATATTAAATTTCAATGTTATAGCATTCCAGCTACTGTTATCAAGTATAATTTATTAATTAATTAATCAGCACAAAGAACATGCTGAACAGTATTCTCTATACTTTTGTTGATTATTTTTAGATTTAAAAGCCGAAGTACACCGCAAAAATTCGTCAGAAAGTAGTGATGATAATCCAGTCATTCCATCAGGCTATGTTGATCCAAATGAAACTGAAGTTATTAAAATATGCAAAATTAAGCATCCGTCTGGTAGGCGCTCAAAACACCAACGTTCTAAAACTGACAGTTATGTAATTTTTGTTAAAGAAGACAACAAAGACATAGGATTGGATGGACAAGGTATGCTGTTGAATCAAAGAACGCTATTACAAAGTGATGAGCCCGAGTTGGAAAGGGGCTCTGCAAATTTTGAGCCAATGGAAAGTACTGGAAGGAGGCATTCCAATATTACTAGTTTGAGTTTTTCACGATCCAGAGTACAAGTCGATATTAAACCTACAGGTTAGTGCACATTTTCAATTTTTCAGTATTTGCTTATCAAATAAAAAATTCCGTTATAGGTTCTCTTGAATTGGGTTACATAGACAAAAATCTAAATCAACCGCTCACTTCGGGTTTTTATTTCAAACCAATGGGAGTACGTCGTATTAGATCGACTGTCCTTGAAGCTTGTTGCCCTCCCATATTGCTAGATCTTCATCCAATCAGCTTAGAAATACTCGGTTAGTAGATTTTAATTACCACATTTTACTACAAATCACAATTTTGATTTTATATATATTATACATAGGTGGTAAAAGTTTGATGAAAAATCCTTTACCTCCACCCAGTTCCAGCCTGACTAGAAACCAACATCTAAATTTATGTTCTTATTACGGTTCCGAGATCGTCTATCCAATAGCTGAACAATCAGATGAACATCAGACTTCCCATGGTCCTGATACCGATTTAGAAAGTATCGAACATCGCTCAGAGTCTGAGTGTGAGGAAAACGACCAAGGTACTTATATTTTTTCACTTTGAATTAATCTGATTATTTACAATTTAACTTTGTAGGTAGCCACAGTCCTTTGATGTACATCAAACCGAAAAAAATAAAAAGTGTGCCTTATTCTAATGAAGACAAGTACCATCAACAAATAAAAATACCTTCTAGTAAAGCAAATCAATATTCGAAAGATTCCAGCAATTCCAAAGATAGACTTTTAGAAAATAACGACAATTCCAATTCTAGCACCACTCCCGATATGCAGGACGCCAGAACGGATTTTTATAATACAGATAACGATGCTAGTGATAAAAATCTTTCGTTTAGTAATTCCAGCATGGAATGTGACGATAATAGACCAGGGTAAGTAAAAGATTAAATAGATTTATTTGAATCTAGTCTTGTTGTTTTTTTTTTAGATCTATTTATCCTGCAACGGAAGAAAAGATTGAAAGACCGGTAAAAAGAAGACCACAAAAAGTATGCAGAATAATTAAACTCGGAGGAGAAGACGATCCACCAGTATTAGTGCGAAAAAAGAAAATCGCCAAGACGAGAAGAAGAGCCATGAGTGACGATCAAGCGGGACATTTGAAATGTCAACATCAAAGAAAATGTTCCAGTACAGGTAACAATCTTTCGGAACCTCTAAAACGCGATACTGGATGGTGCAGTACGACTACCGTCTCTTTAGAACACGACGTTAGTAAAGTTCTTCAAGACCCCGTCCCGTCTACCAGCAGTTTGGGCGCCATACCAAAGAAAACCCGATTTACATCTAGAGACAATCAAAATTCCATCGCAAGAAAATTACCAAAGAGCGAATCGGAAAAATGCAGCGTCTGTAGATGTAAACCGATGTCGAGATTGGAAAGAGAACCGACAAAAGAAAATAAAGTAACTCAAACCCAATTGAGACATTCCGAAAGTTTCAGCCCAGATAACGGAATCGAATCCGTAACTAAATTAGGTGAGATTTTTTTTTATCTACTCACGTTTGCTAGGATTTTAATACTAAAATGTTTCCTTATAGATGCAACGGGTGATTTGAATAGAGATCCCCAATCAAAGAACGAAGACGGTTCATCGAACGGCTCTAATAACGAATTGAGCACTTTACTACCACCCGCACCCTTATTATCGGCTTTTTTACAATCCAGACCGAGCAACATAAGTTCCACAATGGGTTTGGAAAGTATACGATCTAATTCTAATCGTATGAGGTTGAAAAGAATGAGCAGAGCTCATAGACGAAGGTAATAATAATAATAATAATAATAAATTATGATTAAATAATAATAATATTTTATATTTGTCCAAGGACTAATCCCGTTGGTAAAAAAGAGAATTTCTTATCGGGATATGGGACTTACAGCTCTAAACATCTTAAAGACACCGCCGATAGTGGTAATCAATGTTCTTTAGACGAATATGGTGATTTCTGTGTACTATCCTACGATGATAATTCAGTAATCGCTGGGATGGATTCAGACGCGCCTAGTACTTCACACGCCGGTCTTCCCGTTGAAAAATCCTCCCTAAATCGTCGACGTGACACCGCCGTTAGTTCGAATACTCCCAGACGTAAAACCGTGGATATTTGGGATAGTAACAGCACCGAGTCGATTTGTAACAGCTCAGTCTCCACTATACTAGACGTTTCTTTGCAAAAATCCATGCAACCGTTGAATTTACCGCTTCCTTCTGATCAATTTAATCGATTAAAAGCACCGTTCGAAAACGATAGGCTATTGGCGGAAGTAAGTTTATATTTTTAGTTTTTAATAATTAGAGAATTTTAGCTTGTCTTAAATTTTTGACGTATCCGGTAACGAACTGCGCATGTGTAGACCCGCTACGTCTCGGCCACGGATTATATATATGTTACACCCAAACATCGAAAACGTTCATTGAGCGAAAAAAACGA
>CAJUYI010000523.1:55170-71675 GCA_910591695.1 Galerucella pusilla
ATAACTGTTTTTGTTACATGATAAGATTTTGATTCTTATGTAACTTACACCTACCAAAAATGAAAAAAATCTATAGGGTGGTTCTAAAGTTATTACGTACAAAAATATCAATGAAACATTTAAATAACTTTGACATTAAAAGTTAAGCAGTAAAACGAGATGTGCACTTCGAAAAATATTTAGTTGCCGCTCTATTTTTTCTATTCTCTTCGAATACTCTATTGGATTTAAAAAATTCTGATATACAGGGTGTTGTTTTGGGGATTATCGAATTTTGCAAATTTTTCTCAAACCAGACCTGGATTATAATCATTTTTATCACACCATCTTATTGTGTTATCAATGCAAAAGATCCTTACCAAAAATAAAAGAAATATATAGAGTGGTTCTAAAGATATGGCCTTCAAAAGCATTGGACTAAATGAATAAAACACCCTGTATCTCTGTTAATAATTATGTTAGACCAATTAACCAAGGCTATTTGGAACCACCAAAGTGTCCTCTACTTGCAATTAACCTATGGTGGTTTAACTATGAAACACTCTGTAGTCCAGTAACTGAACATCTGAAAATATCGAAAGCTCCTGAAAAGTCGCTGAAGACTTCACTTTGGCCTCAATTTGTAGGTCACGAGAAAAATCTTAACGCCATTGAGTTTACGGAAGGGGGGAAACGGGTTTCTCGCTAATATCTGGCTCAATATGCGAATCAGAGAATTTTTCTTCGGATGAAAAATGAAGATCGTCTTATTATCTACAAAAGTGGTTCCCATCATTTTTTTTCAAAAATTCGCTAGTTATCGAGATAATGAGACCTAAAAGTCTCCTCTCATTTCAGCTGATGCTCTGCCTGTGGGAATTCTGCTGTCTATGCAGATGCGTATTCTCGAGACATTGTTTACCGCGTTCCAACTCAACATTGTAATGCACACTAGGTTATTCAAGAAGGGGAAGGGAATATAATCATTGGATTAGTCGTTCTCCTTCTTGAATCACTTGATATGTGTGTTACAAAGTATTGGATATTTTTCAAAAATGATAAGAGTGAATGCATTCAATACTTTGTAACGCGCATATCAAGTGATTCAAGAAGGGGAACGGCTAATCCAATGATTACATTCCCTTCCCCTTCTTGAATAACAATGTTCATTACAAAATATTGGATATCCTAAGTGGAAGGGTGAATCCAATAATTATATTCTCTTCGTCTTCTTGAATATATTATTAATGTTGATTACAAAGTATTGGATATCTTTAAAGGGGAAGGGAGAATGTAATGATTATATTTCCTTCCCCTTTTTCTCACATTTACCGAAACGACATGGTTATTGAGCCCAAAGTGAAGTATTCGGGGACTTTTCAGGAGCTTTGTCCCTTCATTTACTGTACTATTATTATATTGCGTCTAATCATTGTTTTTTCTTAATTAGAGTATAATTTTTTATCTACTCCGATCACCGAAACTAGAAACTTGGCTATTTAATCCGACAATATTGAAAGCTCTATCGCCCATGGAACATAGAACGTTCGTAGACTTGGACCCAACTTTTAACTGTAACATCGACGAAGATTACGACATTTCTAACAGCGGCATAACGAAGAACAGTTTTATGCAAATACACGGTGATTGGATAAAATATTGCGTAGAAAGATTAGGAAAGAATATCGAATGTGGTTTAAACTCTCCGTTGACTTTGTTATGTTTTGCTCTAAGCTTATTAGGTAAGCGAATAATTATTATTATAATAAATCAAATTATAACGTATTAACTGTTTTTTAGGTAGAAGAACTTTAGGTGCAGTCTCCCACAACACCGTTTCCGGCGTGGAATTCTTCCTCTACGGTCTCCACGCTCTTTTCAAAGGTGATTTTAGAATATCCTGCGCCAGAGACGAATGGGTATTCAGCGACATGGATCTTTTAAAAACGGTGGTAGCTCCGGGTGTACGAATGTCCCTCAAACTCCATCAAGATCATTTTATGGCCGCCGATGAATACGAAGAACTCCCAACTTTGTACGATTCCATTTGCAAACACGAAGAAGAATTGGTTATTTCCCACGAAGGAGATCCGGCTTGGAGACGGGGTGTGTTGAGCGGAGCTCCTAGTCTTTTAGCTTTAAGGCACGTCTTCGACGAGGGTAACGACGAATATAAAATAATTATGTTGAATAAACGTTATTTGAGTTTTCGTGTCATCAAAGTGAATAAAGAATGCGTTCGAGGTCTTTGGGCTGGTCAACAACAAGAATTGGTTTATTTTAGGTAAGAATTGGAAAATAATTTCATTGAATTGTTCGATAAAAGTAGATGGGCTAAGAGAGTTCAACGATACGTATAGGGAAAACAGTGTGTGAAAGAGAGAGGGAGAGTGAGAGGAGCGGGTAAACATACAACACGGCTCTTTCAACTGCGCATGACTCAAGACGTGGTCTGTGAAAACGTGGTTAAAACTACATATTCCACCCACCACGTCAAAATTAGTAGTTGAGGTGCGCATGCGTCCAAGCAGCCTTCAACCTTCTATTCGATTTCGTGACTGAATGTGAGCTAATTAGCGCAGTTGGTAGTTGGTATTGAGCTTACAACTCGGAGGTCGTAGGTTCGAAACCCGGTTAGGTGCTGGGTTTTTTATTTTTTTTTTGGTTTTTTATTTTTTATTTCCTGATATATCTATACATAGTTACCCTTTGTTCAACCGGGTTTTCTTGTTGGAACTTTAGTTCTTTACGTCAGGTTATGTTTGAACGACCGGGGGTCGCGACGCAAAAGATCTGACCGTTACTTTACGTTATGTTACGTTGCTTCGTTATGTGCCTTGCTTGTGTGCGTGTGCTCTCTCCCGAGTCTCTCTCTCGTTTACGAAGCAGCGATTCATATGCTTCGGCCGGGAATCGAACCCGGGCCGCCCGCGTGGAATGCAAGCATTCTACCACTGAACCACCGATGCTACATTGAAATTCTATGCAAAGCTGGTATTCGCAGTGCTGGTGATCTACTTGAATTTGTTCGGATACATTTTTACTATTATTTCCATAATTTTTTTTGCGCGATTGATCTTTTTTGTTTATTTACAGCATCGGTTGTCAGGACGGTAGGTTGTGTTTACTGGTTTCTAAATTTAACACGTCGGTAAGTGATTTACTTACCGTACAGACGTCGAAAAGTAATAAATAGCATAAAAACAATTTCACCAAAATGCAAAATATATTTTAAACTGATCGAGAAGTATAAATGTCACTTTTGACATTTCGTTCATTTCGAAGAAATTTAAATTATTTTATTTGGAATTTATTTCAATACGATCGCGCAAAAAATGGTATAAGCATCTCGAACGTTAAGGGTAATTACAACGTTTGCATGTAGATTCCTCTCGTAAAATTGGACAAAATGATATGAGGATTGAGGGGTCTAGCACATTTACTTTTCGAAATACAGGGTGTTGAAATTTTGAAAACTTGATTGTTTTAATTCGATAACTTTAAAATGGATGGATAAATTGATTTGACATTTGGCAGGTTGTTTTTAAATGTAAAAGGGCATATTTTGATAGAAATAGTAGTTTGTGCAACTAGTGTGGATATGACGGCCATATCGCACGAGGACGAAGTTCAAGTGCGATATGGACAATCCACACGAGTCGAACAGCATATTTTTTCTACGACCCACTTAAGAAAAAATCTAGAAAATAATAAAAATTTCTATAAACTGTAATATAACTTCAAATTGAAAATTTAACAATTCAATTTTATGTTTCCTCTAATTTTTTTTTGTGATAAACGTACAGTTCTTGAATGTCCAATTTGTATAATGCTACGGTTTCCTTTTTTAAATATACGATGCTGTTATCGAACCCGGGTCTACCGCGTGAGAGTCTGGTTTGCTTACTACTCGACCACCGAGGAATATGCAAATTACCTATCTATAACGTCAGATGTATAACATAATTTTTGCTTAAAAGGAACTAAAGCGATACGTTCTACCTTTTTTTTAGTTTTAAATTTCTGATATTTACATATTTATTTCAATATTATCATGTTACTACTAAATTTGAAAGACCCGTGTTGTATGTTTACCCGCTCCTAGAGAGGGAGAGGAGAGTGACGTCTGTCTCTCACCAACATTGTCTCCATGACTCTCTCTCTATCTCTAACACACTGTTTTCCCTATACTTATCGTTGAACTCTCTTAGCCCATCTACTTGATCTACTGATAAACGTTAATTTTGTATTTACAGAAATCGAAATCCGGAACGCGGCAGTATTCAAAATGCCAAACAAGCTCTTCGAAATATAATAAATTCCTCCTGTGATCAACCGATCGGTTATCCGATTTACGTTTCTCCTTTAACCACTAGCTATGCGGAAACCAACGAACAATATTCTAGTTTAGTCGGAGGATCGGTTAGTTTGAAGAAAATTAAAAATCATTTTTTAAATACTTTTAGAAGGTAAAAATGGTAGAAATGAAAATAAAAATGTGATAATGTTTAAAGATTCGATTTTAGGATAAGGAAAAGATGCGGCGAAGGATGTTCCAGTGGATCGGCGAATAGAGAGGAAGTGGGTATGGGACACGAGGGAATGTACGCCATGACACCGGTGTCTACTTTGGTACATACGGGAAGTCAGTCTACGGATGGGTCTCATTTGGGAGGTAGCATCGGTAGAGGTTCGAGTCTTAGTAGAGCTTCTCTAGGTGGTAATAGAGGTAGTTTAGTTTCCGTGGGAAAACCGACGAGTTCGACTTTGGTTAGTTTAGCGGGGCTTTTTAAAGAAAGAGACGAAAGGTCCGTTTCCCAAATACCTGATATTCAAATTCGTGGAGGAGAAGAAAGAACTGTCGATATTAATCCGGCCGTTGAAAGGGATTGTGCAATTAGAGTTAGGGTGAGTAAAAAAAACAATTTAAGATAATAAAATATTTATTATTATTATTATTATTAATTATTATTATTACAGAATTAGGCCATTTTAGATCAAAAAGTAGAAGTAATTTAGTAATAGGCTGATTTTTTTTATAAGTACCTTGAAGTATGTAGATTGATATAAAAAAAAGTTTACCAGTCTATCGATTTTCCAAATTTAAAAAAAATAAAAAACTTTTTTTCGAGATTTTTTAATAATTCACGCTGGGAGGAAGGTGGAGAAGAATAAAAAAAAACACCGTGTAGGGGAAGTGTTTTGCAATAAAAAAAGTCTCCTGCGTTTTTTTCGTCCGATCTATAGTTTGTCCGTAAAAAATTCGGTAAACTAAGTATGTGTTCCGCATCCGCGCGACTCTGCTGCACGGCGGAAAAAAATATAAATATTCAATCAGAATTTTTTTTCAAGCTTTGGTGAAATTTAAGGCTTCAAATAATAAATGGAAGGTGATTCATTAATTTTTACAGATTTTTATTGGAAAAAGGAATGCAAACAATTATATCTTAAAATTATACAGGGTGTCCCACGACGATTAAGACAAGTAATATATCAGAATTGGGCAGTAGTAGATAATTATAATTTTGCGGGTATGAATTAGAGCAAATGCTGCATGTTTTCTTGTTATTGTGTTACCCAATGAGTTATTTGTTTTTGGTCACGTGACGTCGCATTCAAAATTATTAATGGAACACCCTATATGTTTTCGTGATTTTCGATTCTCCTTGAAGTGCTGATTTCGTAGAAACCACATTCTTGGGGTCTAAATTAAATATTTGCAGAGATACAGGGTGTTAAAAATCACCTATTTTTCAACTTTAGGTCATTGTTCTGTGAAAACTGCTGAATATTTGGCAAAACGGCTTACATCTCTCTATCCTAACTTTTCAAGGGCGGCCAATCACTTGGGCCCCCTCTTACAGCATTGCATTGATGTTAACGGTGAACACTTTGAACCTTCAGCTTAATATTACGGTTAGAATTATACTTTTGGTAGCTAGTTTTGTTTATAATGAATTATTCATTAAAATTTATCATTAATTAGGATTTTTTGATACATACAACGTTTATTGCTTTCACAATAAATATTATCAGATAACTCTGTTTTTATAAACTTTGGGAATAGGGAATGCTTGACAAAAATTGAAGTTACATAATCGAAGATTCTATTTTTGCTATAAAATACAGGGTGTTCCATTTGAAAGAAGAAAGAAAATGACAGGTTCGAGTTTCCGTTCACCCTGTATACAAGAAAAAATATAATTGAAATTTAATAGGATACGGAGATATTGCATCATATTAACAAACTCTGTTTGGCAAAATACATTTTTTTTCTTCAACGTACAACAACCTACAGACCGTTGATTTACCTACGATTTTCACATAAACGTGTCCATATCTTTTGAAGGACTCTGTATAACGTGGCAAAACCTCATATCAAAAGCTCCAAAAAAATGTAAGCAATCCGAATTCGGTATAATATACAGGGGTTCTCATATGAAAAATCATATGTTAAGTTATAGCCAAACGCACTCTTATCTTGCGGGTTCAAAGGTCACTAACCATATGTATCAAATCAAAAAACACAGAGGTTACCAAAATGTGAGATAACAAATACACCCGGAGAGAAGAAGAAGAAGATTATTTTAACTAACATGAAGATAGCTACATAGACGTACCAAGATAGCTACATCATATTGTCATCCTTTTTTTAATTTCTTGGGAAATTAAACCACAATATTTTTGAATTCTTTATTTCAACAAGGAACATACAGAAGATATCATATTGTCACTTTGAATTGTCAAACTGACATTTAAATAAAAACTTCGCTGGTGAAAGACTTTTTAGAATCGTTGAAAACTAAATACACATCCTTCTTTTTCCTGTCAAAATTGCATAAGTCTGTCTTATTTATCTTACGGACTTTATTTGGAAGTTATGATTAACGATAAGAGTGCCTTTGACTATACTTATGAAAAAAAAAATCAGCCGTATTGCTAATTACTTGTAGTTGTTACTGGCCTAAATCTTTTTTTTTGGGACACTTCAAATCCATATAATTAAACTTATCGTTTTTTAAACACCAATCTTGATAAACACAAACGAAATCTTCTTTCCATTTATTATTATAAACCATTAAATTTTCCACGGTAATAAGAACGTCCAGCAAATTTTCACTAATTTCTTCAAGACAATTTGAGTTTAAATTTAAATTTTTCACTTTTTTAAATTCGTCAAAAGCGTACTCACTAATTAACTGTATATTGTTGTTGTTCAACTTTAAATCTTTGATAAAATGTATACCTCTTAATAAATAATAACTGATGAATGTAAAATTGTTGTTGCTCAAATCCAATTCGGTTTCTTGTCCATCTAAGGCGTTGGCAAAAGCTACGTCAAAGAAACTGTATGGTCTATAAGGGACTGCCGGAAAATGCCGTAATTTGTTGAAACTTAAATTCAATTTTTTTACATTCGTTGTATGTACAAACATGTTTCTAGGTAATAGTTCTATGTTGTTGTTACTTAAATCCAAATTTAGTAGATTTGGGAGGTTGAAAAAAGCGTTTTCACTTATAGTTTGGATTCCGTTGCTTTTTAAAGAGATATTTACGACTGGGATATTTTTAAAAACGTTCGCTGGTATATGTACAATATTGTTGAAGCTCAAATCTATTACCTTCAGATAATTTAATCCTTTAAAAATGTTTTCTTTTAATTTCACCACGTTGGATTTTTGTATTTTTATTAGAATTAAAAACGGCGTACTTCGGAAAATACCCGTTTCTAATACCGGAACGTTCAGTTCTTCAGCATTAATCTTCGTTAACTGAGTAATGTCTCTGTAAGAAATAGATTCCACTGTCGATGAATGATTACCGAAAATTATCGATATCGTATTGTTATTGTAATGCCCGTTTATCAATAAAACACTTGAAACGCACAAAATTAATAATTTGACATAAAAACGTGCCATTTCGTCGACCTCGTTTTTGGAAAACTTTCATTCAAATTTTGATATTTTTAAAAGTAAACTATCATCATGTTTTGGTTCAACACGTCATCAAATGTAAACATGGACAAGGTCATCATTTATTCCAGATAATTAAACATGATAACTGGATTTTTAATTATTTTTATTTTTCATAAATTGCAATAAATTAATAAAATAACAAATAATACGCGATGGCGCATAGTCCATTTCAAGCTGAAATTTGTTACATCCCCGAAAAACTATGCAACCAACTATACACGAATGTGTGTAGAATTTATAATAATGGGAATTTCGGGCTGAAATTTGAAAACCACATTCAGATAATGACAGAATACAATTTGGCAATTGCTGTTGGGTGCAATGATGAAAAACGGGCTTTTTGAACGGAAATATAATTGATTTGGTTTTGTTTAGATTATAGACCCAAGTGCGGTATACGATTCGTTGAATCAAATAAGAAAAGTGGATATTCTATGGCCGAATGAATTTATAAGAATAAGGGGAGGAAAGACGTATTGGAAAGACTGGAAACCGGAAGCGGGAATGGACGGAACTGTAAGTGTCTTATTATAGAAGTATGTAGTTTTGAAATATCGTTTTTCTACTAATTAATTTTAATGTTAGGTCGTCCACAAGTGGATACCTTGTCACAAAGACCCCGGTAAAAGGTCTCACATTGAAAAGACGATTCTGCTTATAAATATTGATGATAAATATGTTCCAATATCGGAAAACGGGGTTCAAGATTTGGGAGCGGAAGTATAGCATCAACTAATATGGTATCACTTATCATTTACATACTTCCATCTATTTTTTAAATGTACTTTGGAACTTGCTCCAGAGATATTTACAATTTCTTTGAGTTCCTACATGATGAACTAGTTTGTAGCTGGATGAACTTGTTTTTTTTTCTATAGAGACTGGATTTGATTTTAAACGTATTTTTAGCTGTTTTAATTTATTTTGAAAGATTGTTGAATGTTTTTTCTTTTAATTTATTAGAAGCAAAAAGACTATAATTGCACCAGGTTTTGATAATTTTGGAGTTGGATTGATTTTAAATAAAAAAAATGCCCAATGATGATTAATTTTAGGCAGTAAAACCCTTTTTTGTAGAGCGTTAAATGTTCTACAAGAATCTGCTTTGATTATTTTAAAAATATTATCTATCACGTGAGTTACAAAATTCCAAAGTCCAAGAGAACATTGTTCCCATGTTGATTTAAATAGAAAATTGAAATTTATGATGCAGCACCTCTTAATATCAGTATTAAGAGCTCAAACTTTCACAGTATTTTTTTAATCATCATTTTCAACAATATTTTCGATATAATTAAGGAAAAAAAATGCAGTCTAGTCCATAGTATTGCCCAATTTTGACTCTTAAAGTAAGCTCACACTGTCCGGATTCAGACCGGATAGAAGAGCTAATTTTTACTAGTTTCTTTTTTTCTTTGTTGTAACTGCCTAAATTGTTGTTAAGTGTATAAATATATAGAAAGAAAAATAAACTCTGCACTTGTTATAATCTTGTGAGAGAGAAAAGTATATTATTTATAATACAGTTGGATATTATGTAATTATAGTTGAGAGGAGCTGTAAGTTGAAAAATGTAAAATAATATTGAAGATTTTTTACATGGTTGCCTTAAAATGATAATAGACTGATTTTTTAGGTGTTACTTATTTGTAACCATGAACCTATTTCAGTAGAATAAATATGTGTCGTGTTTAGTACATTTTCTTCTTTAATGTATAATAATTGTAGCTTCCGTTTGGCCGTACATGCTTTTTACGCCATAAAAAATAATTGTTAAAATTGATGGATTTTCGATTAAAACGTTTGAAGATGAAAATATACTTTATACCCCTATACATCGTACACTTTAGCGTATTTAGCAAATTGTTGATTCTATTTGTAAAATATTACAGTTTAAATCCGTGTTTTCTCAAAAAAAAAATTAAGTTAATGATAACCCCCCCCGGTGCACACTTACAGGAAACTGCATGAAAATAGCTACACTTTGTACAATTGATGATAACTTTTGCACGAGTTAAAAAACCACGTTTCCAATAATAAAAACGTGTTTTTAATTCTTATGTAATAATATTGGAAGATCTATATTTTACTAAATATCTTCTTGTCTGGTTTTGTATTTTGTCGCATTCGTTGGTGGTTTTGTAGTTTTGAGCGTCACAATTGTTTTTTTAATTTTTTTCCTTGTTAACCTTAGCGTACCTCGACCCTCTGTTTTCTACCTAAAATGAAATTGATCATCCGCTCTCCACTACTCCCGTTTTGTTCTCCGCTTCGCTCTTAATCATTCGTCTACACACCAATTCACTTATACCCTTCCATGAACGGAAAAAAATCAGTATAATATAGATCTGTCGGAAAGTTTATGATATCCTGTTAATTATATACAGGCTGTCTCACGACGAGCTTTCGCTATCTATATATTGGAGACCACTCACACGATTTCAATAAAAATCTGTATAGATGGAGAACAAGCTATAGCGAATTGATGGAAAATATTTTGACATACATGTATACTTGACGTAATAGATGTTGTGCGAACTTGAAGTTGTCTGCTTTTTGTTCGACTGTAATACGGAACGATACCGTCATAGTCCGCAACATAACTTAATGGGGATATACGATTAGATAGAGCTGCATTAAAAATATTACGTCCACTACAACTTCCCTTCATACCCAAAGTTTCTTATTTTAATTGTAACACCCTATACCTATATTATTCATTTCTCGGATTATACATTAAACTTTAATGTCATTTTCGGTATACTATGACTTATAACTTGTCCTCCATCTATGCCATTTTTTACAGAAATCCTGTTAGTAATCTCCAAGCTAGTCGTGAAACATTCTGTATATTGTAAATATGTAAATAAAATGTATTTTATGGAAAATTATCTCACTTTAAAAAAAAACTTATCGAATATACAGGGTGTTTTTTTTTTGTTAACCTAATATATAGCTGTCTCAAAGAATTATT
The DNA here is from genome assembly GCA_910591695.1 of Galerucella pusilla. Classification (NCBI taxonomy): domain Eukaryota; kingdom Metazoa; phylum Arthropoda; class Insecta; order Coleoptera; family Chrysomelidae; genus Galerucella; species Galerucella pusilla. Next base: position 66,100 of record CAJUYI010000523.1, read on the forward strand.
TCACTGTCCTTGAAATGAATATATTGAAAAGAGTTCAAACGCCAAACTCACTCTGTGTATTTTTTAATAAATTTTGTTGAATGAATTTGAATACCGATTTTATTTGACATTATTGTTGATACGTTTATATGAATTAAATAATGTACAAACGACTGTTTTAATTTAATCTCCCATTCGTTATTTTTGGTCTCAGGATATTCGATAACACCGTTTGTTTTGTCCTTTTTAATAAAAATATCGGTAATTATAACAGAGAGGTCTTTTATTTTTTCCTAAATTCACTCTCATTTAAACTTCTGTTGTTGTATGCTACACCATCCAAGTGGTACAGACTTAAGAGATTTGTTCTTATGAATCCTTACGGCCCGAAGCCTGTCTCTGTAAACCAGAGAACTTTGCTTGGGCCGTTCGCTGTAAAGCTTTTGACCACCAGGCAATAGCTCCATAGGTGATCATTGGTTTAAAATATCCAATAGATTTGTTTGGGTCCCAAGCAACAAGATTTTTACAGGAGTTGATATTCCCACCATTTTTTTTTATGAAAAATTTTGTGGTCAATATACAGATTAACAGATTGCAATAGAATCAGGGTTCTGGATAGTCCCATTGAGCTGAATGGTTCTGAACCGTTCTAGACAGTTCTGAACCGTTCTAGACAGTTCCGAACGGTTCTAGACAGTTCCGAACGGTTCTAGACAGTTCTGAACGGTTCTAGACAGTTCCGAACCGTTCTGGACAGTTCTGAACGGTTCTAGACAGTTCTGAACGGTTCTAGATAGTTCTGAACCGTTCTAGACAGTTCCGAACCGTTCTAGACAGTTCCGAACGGTTCTAGACCGTTCTGAACGGTTCTAGACAGTTCTGAACGGTTCTAGATAGTTCCGAACCGTTCTAGACAGTTCTGAACGGTTCTAGACAGTTCCGAACCGTTCTAGACAGTTCTGAACGGTTCTAGACAGTTCCGAATGGTTCTAGACAGTTCTGAACGGTTCTAGACAGTTCCGAACCGTTCTAGACAGTTCTGAACGGTTCTAGACAGTTCCGAATGGTTCTAGACAGTTCTGAACGGTTCTAGATAGTTCTGAACCGTTCTAGACAGTTCCGAACGGTTCCGGACAATAAGTTTGTTTTTCTACAACTTCAATAAATGTTTATTTTATAACCGTAACTTCAATCATAAACAAGCACATTTTGTACAGAATTTCATTTTTGCATCGGCCGCTAGGCAAATGCGAAATTGAATATTTTTAAAATCACGACGACTACGGCTTGTCGTCCAGCGACAAATTGCTGAAATGTCAGCAGATCGTTTCTGTCAAAGTTTTAGTAGGTAACGAGTAATTTCATAGTTATAGATAAACGTGAACGATATGTTATAGAAAAAGTAGAGTAATTTACTCTATGGTTAAAACTTGTCAGTGTCACACTCACTTCACTTGTCGCTTACAAAACTCATACTTGACTTGGTCAAATGTTTTGTTATGGGTATACTGTGGTTATGGTTTTGTTTTCGTGTCCATTAGACAGTGTTATATTCGTTATATTATCTATGCATTAGACTATTTGTGAGAAGTGTTCAAGTTTTGGACAATGCCTGTAATTTGTAAAGTGTGTAATAAAATATTTGGATTCCGAAAAAACTTGAATCGGCATGTCAGAGAAGTACATCAAATGGAAATGGAAACAACAGTGGTTTCATATGATTGTACTGTTCATAACAGCAAATGCTTGGAAGAAGGGTGTAATTCTTCATTTAGAAATATTCAGGACCTGAGAAATCATTTACAAGATACTCACAATGTAACTTTTCCAAAAGAAGAATTACAATTTGAACATTTTGATGGTAGGTAATATATTTTTCATTTTGCGTTAAATTACCTAATATACTGATTCCTATCTGTAGAATTTCGCACGTGGCTGTTGAACATCTCTAATAGTGATAACGTACGTTATCTTAAAAATAATACTAGAAGAAGTTCTTCATCAAATAGTGAAACCATTTACTTTTTTTGCAATCGTGGTAAGACAATAATATTATTTAAATTGTACCCAACCACCTAGATAGAAATATCTCTCTACTTAGATGGTATTATTTTAGGTCGTCAAACTTCCAAGATGTTACCTCCAGATGCAATTCGAAAAAGAAAATTGAAGCGTCAGGGTACTTGTAAAACGGGAGTGGCATGCACAAGCACGATTCGAGTAACTAGATGCTTAAGGACCAATAATTGTTCAGTTTTATTTTTCAAAACACATTATGGGCATACTCTAGATCTACAACATATTCGCTTGCTACCAGTCGATCGAATAACTGTAGCTACAAAATTGGCTAGTGGTGTAACAGCATCAAGGTGTGTTTATTCAACAGTCATTATTTAGTAATGAATGATCGTGCATCACTGTTTTTAATACTATTTTTAATTTATAGGATTCTGCGCGCAAATAGAGAAAATATTGGGGCAACACCTTTGAAAAGAGTTGACATGTTAACTAGGGAGGACCTAAAAAATGTGAAAAAATCTTTTAATATCGACATTAACGAAGGAGTGCATCATGAAAATGATGTTATGAGCGTTGATCTGTGGATTTCTGATTTAATGAAAACTGATAGGAGTGTGGTCATGTACAAAAAGCAAGGGGATATAAAACCCATAATTCCTGGTAATTATGAAAACAAAAAATTCCATGGAAATGATTTTATCTCTTCATCTGCTAAATGCAGTACCAATAAAAACGTGATTTCAGCAAAATTGATTAAACAAAAATGCCAAGATATACTTGCCTTAAATTTAGATTCGTCCGATTCAAATGCACTCGGGCATGTTGTAAAGCAATTAAATAATGTGTATAATTTATTATCACAATCTAATAATAATAAAATTATTGTCGATAAACCAAACAGCTTTAAACACAGATTAGACGGTGTCGATGGTGAAGTTAATAATAATAATAGTAGTAATGAACCCGCAAACAAAAAAATTGAAAAACAACTTCAGTTTGTTTCAACTAAAAGGAAAAGAATCTCCAAAAAGGAAGAATTTGGAAAACCCAACGGTACTGAAATATCTGAAATAAAAGGATTCTTACACTCTAAACAAGTGCTTCATATTTCAATGGATTCTGCAGCAGATCACAATTATTTTAATAGTACTGTGTAAAATCTGATTTTCCAGTAACCATACCTTACGTACCTATTTACATAAATTATATTATTACTTGCCACCTTATATTGTAAGTTACCTCTGGATAAAAATTTAATAAATATTATTTTTACTTAATTCCTACCATATTTTTTGCTAAAATACTCTATTAATGACGTTAAACTGAAAATCATGGAACCTGTCAATAAGTAGTGCAGAATTTTAAAATATCCCGCCATTATTCCTATCGCTTGGACTTGCGCAGTTGAAGGAGCCGTGTTGTATGTTTACCCGCTCCTTTATTAATGCGTGATTGGTTATTACCCTTTTGACAGATGTCATATGTCGCTCCATTTGTATGGAGTGACCTCTCTATTTTAACCTTGTATTGTTTGCCATAGATCTATGATTGACATTTCTGGAAATTGTCACGGTCTATGGAAATAATTCTATATTTGAAAAAATGTCATGACGTCTCCAAGAGAAAAAAAGCCACAACTTTTTTTATTTTTTTGTTCACGTATTTATTTTAAAGAATTTCTCAGTGAATAAAAAAAGTGATAACACTATTAATATTATAGTTCGAGAACACTCGATACAGAGGCTATGGAAAAACAGTTGGTGTGTTGAAATAAACGTTAAAATATTAGATATGTCGATACCTTTTTATTAATCCATTAAAACTACAATATTATCATAACCGTTTAATTAATATGTGAACATTGTTCTTATTAATATTATAATAAATTAAGCATCAAGGAAGAAATAAAATCAGCTAACTATACAATATTTACGATTAAAATGATTAGCTGTAAAAAGACAATTGACTTCTTAGATCATTTCTTTGTTTAAATTGTAAATATTTTTGTTAATTTTAGATGTATGGTTGTCTACAAGTTTTCGTCGATACAGTTGCTTCAATAACAAGAGTACCATTTTTATTGGACTAGTAGGAGGGTATTGTACATCAGATGTACAATAAGCAATTATAGGAGCTCCTTTAGGCTCAACTATTTTCTGATTAATTCTTATTGGTCTTGGTAAGTCTTATTTGTAAATTCATAGTTCGAAAGAATAACATACTGTTGCCAATAAGGTCTTTTTGTCCTCAAGGCTTTTCTTTTTAAGAATTTCCCCTTTTATTATGTGTATGGTTCTATGTATTCAATAATTTTTCCTTGATGTGTCTCTAAATTACACAAAAATGGGAAATAACATAATTAGTTATGACCATTAGAAATTGTAAGCTTCTGATTATGTTGATCTGCATTTTTCTGTAAATTGTGTGTACAAAAGGTACATAGAGATCATGGGAAAGGGCATAGTTGACGGTGACCATTAGTAATTAGAAATTGCTGATTTTGTTTTTTCTTCTAACTCTGTTACCCCCATGAATGTACATACATTGGGTTTGGAGAAGTACAAACATCTATTCCAGATGAATGTAACACTTACTAATAGTAATTTTAAAATTTGTATGATTTAGGAAAGTGAAAAAAAACAACAATCTATGCTCATTTTGGTGGTACCTATTTGATGATATTAGGAGAATGCAATGGAGGAACGGTGTGTTTTAATAAGATTCGACTGTAAGTATAAATAATAATTATTAATATCATAATATTACCATGCCATAAAATAGAGCATGCTAATCTTCAGAATTGGTCTTCGCTAGCTCAAGTAGACGATTTTCTGTTTCATCATTTTCAGTTACACTTCCATTTTATTCTAAATCTTTATACATGATTTTGTATAGGAATCAATTAAGTGATTATTTATAGCAAAATAATATATAATTTTGATTAATGTTTAGTAAATTTTCTCATTGCAGTGGTTTCAATGCTCTTCTTATATTTGAGACATGGCCTTAGCTCTTACTACAATACAGCTAACCTAAAAATTTGACATTTGTATTGAGTGACCTTGCTATCTCATGGTAGTATTCTGTGGTTGAGTAGTATTCTGTGATCGAGTAGTATTCTGTGGTTGACAATTGACATTTCTGGAAATGGAGTGACAGCTCTTTGGTATAGTAGTATTCTGTGGTTGGCATTTGTATTCAGTGGCCTCTCTATCTATAGCATTCTGTGGTGGTTGACAATTTTGACTTTTGACATTTCTGGAATTGTCATTGTTTTGAATATGAAAAAGTCGCTCTACTTCACTCACAGAGAAAAACTCCCTTATCTTTTACAATATTTGTACTTGTAGAAACACTCGTATTTATTTTAAAGAATTTCTCCGCGAATTAAACTTTTGGTAAAACTATTAATATTATCGTTTGGGATTACACTTGATCCAAGCCAAAGGCGGTAGAAAGACATAGGTATGTTCAGTAGTGGTTCTAGGTTGTTAGGGCGCTCTAGGTCCGAGACGATATGGCGCCCTTTTTCTTTCGTAAATATTATATTGTTTTTTGAGTTTTTTACATACAAA